>JAVJIF010015901.1:0-97370 GCA_038442645.1 Agave tequilana
AACGTGCACCAACATGTTCATGTCTATGTGCACATAAGGTCGACCGCTCGGTCAACCTAGAGCTGTGCAGAGACCTCTGTACCTAGGCGATCGACTGACCCAGCCCAAAAATCAATTTAACATGTTTTTTGAAATGCTAAGCGATTTTTAAATGCACTATATATATAGTAAAATAGTTTTGGCTAGATTTAAACTATGAAATATATGTATATGTATAGACAGAAAAATTGTAACAAAAAATATTGAACATGCTTGATTAAACTATTTGAAAAACAAGTTTGTTCAAAAACTAAAAACTAGATAAAAATCTTTTGTGTGTGTGATGTATTCTTAAGCATCAATTCAACAACCTAAACTTAAACATTCAAAATTCTTACAAGGGTTACTCAATTTTCAAGTCTCCTTCAAGCGGGCTTCTTCAAAAATTCAGGCTTTATTGTTTGAGCTTAAATCTCATGCTTGAATCAACATGAGTACTTCAACACCTCTCTTTTGAGCAAGAATGAAACTAAATCGCAACTCTTGAACTCTGAAAACTCAAACACTCTTGAACTTGATTCGTACCTTATAACTACATGAGTTTTGTAATCATTAAAACAAAAATCGGTGATTGTACCCTTGAGCCAACAAACATAACTTGACAAATATTACCTACGTAAGTACATTGGCATCGACGTCCACACGCGTGTATGACCAGTAGCGACCACTGACCTACGCTCTGAATTTTGAGTGATGGATGGGATATATGTCGATACCACTCTATATATCTGACTAAACATCCGATGAGTGCATCACCGGCTTGCACCTTTCATGATGTACAAGTACGTGGCATCGCCACATATCCCCGAAACTATCACTCTATGAGTAGAACACATGGTACTGTACGCGTCGAAAATATCACAATTGCAAAATTCTTTTGATTGAATAGAATTTACAATGGATACAATCCGATTACAAAGAGAGAAAATCTCTTGATTGATTCTCCTCTTCATTTAAAGCTGGGTTCTTCATGTGGTGGTGGAGAGTGAGTCTTGTTCCCCATTAACCGGCCGAACGTCAAGTTTCTCTTGTGGATCCTCTCTTTGGATCTGCTGATGGAGTAGCACAAGCTCCTATTAGTAATGAAATCTCAAAGAGATTTAAAGAACTTGAACTCAACAAGTTAACAGAAAGTTGAACTCTTTCTATTCTTCAAGAGCTTCGAGGCCGAACTCTGCTGAGGTAGCTCTCCTCCTCTGCCCATGACTTCTTGATTCCTCCATCAGGACTCTCCCTCCTCCTCCCTTTTAGAAGAGGTCCCCTCCCCCTGAGCCCCTTTTTAAATAGCTATTCATAGCTATTTTTATAGGAATTGGGGTATAACCAACCCCTTAAATCTCTCCATAATGGGAGGGGTGTAACCAACTCCTTAAATCTCTCCATAATGGGAAGTTATTCCCCATTATGTGGAAAGAAAATTGGAGTGTAACTGCCCCCTTAAAATTCTCCATTAATGGGGATTAATCTCTCCTTTAAGTGGGGAGAACGTGCGAGTGACTGACATAGTCATGACTAGCAGTTACACCAGATACGCGGGTCTCGCGTTGAACGCGGACCTCACTTTGATGTTAAGACGCGGAGCTCACAGCCTTGCGTCTGTGTTGGAACGTGGAGCTACTCAGGCTTGCGTTTGAGTTGAAACGCGGAGCTGGCTGAGGTCCGTGTTTGACAAAGGATGCGAGGTCGGCATCTGGCGACCTCCGCATCTGAGAAAGGACGCGAGGTCCGCGTTTGGTGATTGAGACGGGAAAGGTGTATGTAAATGTTGTTTAGAATTTACCTTGGTGCTATGTATTTATAAAGTTCAATACAACCTTTTCTTGTCTCCGATATAGTATAGAGCTATACCGTGTCGAACCTCAGGGAGAGCTAGCGATGGAAGCGTTACGAATCGTGGTGAGAAGAGTAAACGAAGTGTCTTCTATGCTTAAAAGAATGAATAAACACGGAACAAGAAATGCAAGAAGTGGTGGAATTGTTCATGGAGGAGAATTGAAAAGAGATCAAGAATTGGAAGGAAGCAAACCATGACTAGCTTACCTTACTACCTTACCAAAGCTTACCAAACTCCGTGATAGTGAAGGCGTGCCTCATGTTGTCACTCCATCGGCGTAGGTTTCGTCTCGCGTGTTGATCTAATTACTTTCTCACTTGGATGAAGGGTGGTTTAACCCGTCGGAGAAGAGAAGACATCCAACTTGCAAGATGAAGTAAAGCGATCACCCATGAGTTGGTGAAGATGGCAAGGCTAGTGGTTAGCTAGTACATGGAGAAAGAGTTAGCTACAAGACATAACAAAACAAAAGCAAAGCATGAAGTAAAAGCAAAGCAAGTAAAGAAAGCAATAAAAGAAAACAAGTAAACTAGAATCAAGCTCGAGTAGAATTGAAGAGAATGGATCAATCCTTGCATAGCTTCAAGTTGTCACTCCTTTGATGATACAAGCTCTCTCTCTCATACAACTCTCTCTTGCAATGAAATCTAGGGAGAAGAAGATCATAGAGAGCTACAAAAATTCTAAACAAAAAACTAACAAATTACAAGCTTTACACTAATCTCTCTCTCTTCTCTGTTAAGTTTTTGCTCGCAGGTCCAAATGCAGTATTTATAGGCACAGAGGGAACTCTCCAGAAGACGAACAGGTGGCAGAAATCTGGGGCTCAGAGGCCCCAGATCTGCCGCAGATCTGCGGCCTGGATTGGGTTTTCCGCGGCAAAGTAATGGCCGTTGGATCTCCGCTTTCTGTTGAGATCTTGTTACGAGTTTGTTATCCACGTGGCCATCTAGAATCTTCAGTTGTTACGCGGATCTCTCTAGATCTTGATTTCAAATCTTGAGGCTTATCTTAATCTTGGATTTAATCACTTTAATTAGTGTTAATTAAAGTGATTTTTGCTTTCTCTCCATTTGAATGTGGACCTGTAAAAATATAGAGAGATGAGTAAAAATCATGTTTTTATTGACTAAATGCATGGGGATTATGTGGTAAAATATGCAGTTTTGTGTTACAATCACACCCCCACACTTATTCTTTTGCTCGTCCCGAGCAAAACAAAGAAAAGAAAAGAAAATCCTAACTACCAATTTTATTACACCACTTTCGCAGGTGACGCGATTGCACTGAGCATGTGCAACAAGCCGTTAAACCTCTAGGTTACCCTAGAGGAGGAGTGTTGTCTCCTGAGGTTTTCAGCGGATTACACCCACAAAATCCATAAAGAAAGAAGACAAATGTTAGTGTTTTGAAAACGCATTTTGAATAAGAGACATGTTTACGAACTATTTTTGCAAAAATATAAGTGATCCTAGGTCATAAGTCCACCTATAATCATTCTTCCTTAAACTTAGTATCCATGCAAGATCTTGTTTTTAATTAAGTTAAGAGTTCAAAATTGGATTGAATATTTTATCTTTCATAAAACCTAGATAATATGCACACCGTGTCAGTGAAGATTTCTGGGATTTCAACTCCAACCATCAAGCCATTTATTTATCTATATATTTATTTTTTTTTTTCTTTTTTTCTTCCCTTAGTTTAGGCTTTCTAGTTCACCCTTGTAACGAGCCTTTAACCGATGACTCCCAAACCAGTCGGTCTTAGGGCACCAGATGAGAAAACATCCCTCGGATTTAAGGTCTCGTAAAAAGGCCACAAAACTAAAGAGGATTATTTATTTGATCACCGTTAGGCATGAATAATCATGCTTCTTGAGGCACAATTATCCAGCTTAATAAGTGAGATCACCGTTAGGCGTGAGTAACCATGCTTCTTGAGGTATAGTTATCCAGCTTAATAAGTGAGATCACCGTTAGGCGTGAGTAACCATGCTTCTTGAGGCATAGTATCCAGCTTAATAAGTGATCTTTTATTTATATATATATATATATTTTTTTTTTTCCTTTTCTCTTTTTTATTTATATGGCATTTTTGATCTTTGTTTCCATCCCAAAAATGTGTAAGTGTGAAGTGCATACTTATCTAAGGCAAAAAATTCAAGATAAAAAATCTCACCAATTTTACTTACTTAGCCTATAATCTCAAACAGGATCTATTATTTCAACTAGGTTTAAGATGTCATAATTAAGGCTTTCTTAATTTCTAAATACATCTTAATTTTCTTAAAAATAGATCTAAACTTTGTCTCTTATTTCAAAAGTTTTTATTTTTATATTTTTTATTATTTTTTATTTTTATTTATTAAAAGAAGTGTAAAAGAAATAAAATCTAAAAACTCTAAGTTAGTAAACCCTCCCCCACACTTATTTCATGCATTGTCCTCAATGCATCATGATATATGTATGCATGAAAAAAAATGAAGAGGGAAGGAAAAAATTACCTTAAGGTGGTGGTTCCGGTGGTGGTCTGATTGGTCCACGAAACATGGCCCAATCATCTTTTCTTTGGGTTTTGAGGAACCCACCAGAAATTTCAAGAATATGACCCACAAGAATGATGTATGCATGGAAGATTTTTATTATATACTTGACCCCATCTAATTTCCAAATTTTTAAAATAATTTCAGAGTCAAATTTATCAAGATCCTTGTCCCAGAATGGTGTATGAAATGATAGGACAGTTGACTTGGACTCAGGAAGGACAGGAATTGATACCGACTCAGGAATGTGACTTAAGTCAAGTGATGGTGCAGGAGTCGGAATGAGTTCGGGAATTGGGTCCAAGTCAAGAAATAGAAACTCAAGTCCACAATCAATTTCCAACAATGGAATGTGACTTTCTAAAGGTGATATCTCTTTACTTCCAATTTTAAGAAATTCAAGCTCATCACCATACAATTCTTCAAAACTTAAGTCAATATCTTCCACTAGAATTGTACAATCAGTTTCAGAAGTAAAGAGATTATGAGATTCTAGGTCACATTCCATATGTAGTTCAATACATGGGAAACTTGCCAATTTATCAATAGGATCATCAAAAGTGTATAATTGGTCAAGTTCAATGTGATCCTCAAAGATGGGTGATTCAACTTTATTATGAATGGGACAGGATCCAATGTTGACTCCGGGAAAATTGAAGTCAGGTAAAGATACCGGAGTCATTATTGAATCAGGAAAAAGAAGTGAATCAAGAAGTTGGGGTTCAAGATCACATTCCTCATGAAGTTCAATTCCACAAAAATGTGAACTTGCCAATTTATCAATCGGACTTTCAAAGTATGGAATTGGTCAAGTTCACTATGATCATCAAAGATTGGTGATTCAATTTCAAAATAGACTGGCACTGGATCCAACACTGACTCGGGAAATGGAGTGAAATCAGGTGAAGATACCGGAGTCATAATTGAATCAGGAAGGAAAATTGAATCATCAAGTGGAAGTTCAGGATCATATTCATGTTTGAGTTCAATTTCAGAAAAAGAATACTTGCCAAATTGTCAATTGGATCAGAAGTGGGGACAAGTTTAGGTGAGTGTGCTGAATTGAATCTGGATTTCCAAGATGACAAGAGTCTTGAGTCATATCAATAGAGTGTGGTATAACTGGATTAGTCAAATGTTGATAGGATAGAGTTTCCTCTTTCCTAAGAAGGTTATCCAATTGTTCTTTCACACTATTGAAAGACTCGGCACGTGTTGTTTGATATTGTAAGAAAGACTCTTGCAAGATGTCTATACTCTTTTCTAGATGGGATAGGTCTACAGATGGCTGCTCTAGAATGGGAGTATAGGAATCTTGAAATTGGAAATTTTGTGAATAGTGTGAGTCACAAATGTGTGATGATGGAAGAGTGGACTCACACAAGAAATCTTTACTCGTTTCCTTGACAAGTGGTTGTCCATTAGGAAAAGGTGGAACTGAGTAAGACTCTTGAAAATACTGTGAAATTGGAGAGACAAATGGTTTTTGAAGTTGTTGCTCGACTCTCTGTAAATTGGCTTCTATACTCCTTTGTAACTCAGATTTTTCTTCAAATGGTGGGTCAGAAAAGGAGTATATGAAGTAGACTCGGGAAATGAATATTGTGGACAAGGTGAATATGGTGGACAAGGAATTGAGAATTTGACTCGGGGGACTGGAATCCCCAATGACTCGATGAAGAGTTGAAATTATTTTGGACATTATAATTGTTAGATGGGGGTATGGGTCATATTGATTCGGATAAGGCCAACCCGGTGTATTTGGTTGTTGTATATTGTAAAACACCGGGTTGGAATTATCCGAATATAAAGTCGGTGTGAAATATGGATTATTATTGAAAGAATTGTTGAATGCCATATCACACAATCACAAACAAAAATAAACAAACAAACAATCAAACAAAAGAAAAAAATTCTAACCTAAGTTAGGGTAGACTTAGACCTAGACGACTCCTAACTGATAGACTGTCCACGGGAGGTTTATTGCAGACTCTAACCACAAGCTAATCAGCCAGGGAAGGGTAAGGTTGGTGGGAGGTTTTCCGTCCGGAGACGTTCCTTAATTAAGTAACCAGCAACCTTCGGGCTTTCGGCCCTCAACCCCTTTCCTAGACACCGATTTTGCAAGAGTTAAATTCCAACACTTTTCCCCCTTAGGATAATCTCCTAATTGAGTCCGAGATGTCCCTAGGGCCAACGTCTACTTTTTTTTATTAATTAGGCTTGGGTTAGTGAGTGCTTGGGAAATGATTTTCGGGCTAAGGAAAGGGTAATGAACTCCCCACCTTATCTTATTTACGGGTTATGCCCTTAAAATTGATTTGTGCAAGTGTACAAGAAATATAACAAGGATTCACTCAAAGCATGAAAATCAAGCAAGAGATGATTCTAGTCTATATGTAATGCGAAACGTACCTTGCCTCCAGCACTCTTCAACAGTAAAAGTAAAGAATTGAAAGACACGTGCCTAGAATGCAAATGTCTAAACAATTTTTAACAATTTCAACCATTTTTTACTGTTGATTAAATTAGCAGGTAATAGGTGAAAAATACAGGATTTCAATTATATCAGCAGCTGTGTTTTGCAGAATCAGAGCCCCTGCAGAAAAATTGTAAGTAGTTCACTCAGAATTGCCGCAGATCCGCGGCAAAAACCTGGATTCCGCGGCAAAACTGAGGGATCCTGGTCTCTGCTTTCGAGAGCAGAGGCCCAGGTCCACTTATATGTCACTGCAAGCAAAATTTTCCTGTTTCTTCTCCTGTAACCTACAACAGAGAAGAAAGTTCGTTTAGTTTCTCACTTTAAAGAAATTCGTTGCTCTCCCCGGCAACGGCGCCAAAAATTTGATTGAGACGGGAAAGGTGTATGTAAATGTTGTTTAGAATTTACCTTGGTGCTATGTATTTATAAAGTTCAATACAACCTTTTCTTGTCTCCGATATAGTATAGAGCTATACCGTGTCGAACCTCAGGGAGAGCTAGCGATGGAAGCGTTACGAATCGTGGTGAGAAGAGTAAACGAAGTGTCTTCTATGCTTAAAAGAATGAATAAACACGGAACAAGAAATGCAAGAAGTGGTGGAATTGTTCATGGAGGGAATTGAAAAGAGATCAAGAATTGGAAGGAAGCAAACCATGACTAGCTTACCTTACTACCTTACCAAAGCTTACCAAACTCCGTGATAGTGAAGGCGTGCCTCATGTTGTCACTCCATCGGCGTAGGTTTCGTCTTGCGTATGATCTAATTACTTTCTCACTTGGATGAAGGGTGGTTTACCCGTCGGAGAAGAGAAGACCATCCAACTTGCAAGATGAAGTAAAGCGATCACCCATGAGTTGGTGAAGATGGCAAGGCTAGTGGTTAGCTAGTACATGGAGAAAGAGTTAGCTACAAGACATAACAAAACAAAAGTAAAGCATGAAGTAAAAGCAAAGCAAGTAAAGAAAGCAATAAAAGAAAACAAGTAAACTAGAATCAAGCTCGAGTAGAATTGAAGAGAATGGATCATCCTTGCATAGCTTCAAGTTGTCACTCCTTGATGAATACAAGCTCTCTCTCTCATACAACTCTCTCTTGCAATGAAATCTAGGGAAAGAAGATCATAGAGAGCTACAAAAATTCTAAACAAAAAACTAACAAAATTACAAGCTTTACACTAATCTCTCTCTCTTCTCTGTTCAGTTTTTGCTCGCAGGTCCAAATGCAGTATTTATAGGCACAGAGGGAAGAAATCTGGGGCTCAGAGGCCCCAGATCTGCCGCAGATCTGCGGCCTGGATTGGGTTTCCGCGGCAAAGTAATGGCCGTTGGATCTCCGCTTTCTGTTGAGATCTTGTTACGAGTTTGTTATCCACGTGGCCATCTAGAATCTTCAGTTGTTACGCGGATCTCTCTAGATCTTGATTTCAAATCTTGAGGCTTATCTTAATCTTGGATTTAATCACTTTAATTAGTGTTAATTAAATTGATTATTTGCTTTCTCTCCATTTGAATGTGGACCTGTAAAAATATAGAGAAGATGAGTAAAAAATCATGTTTTTATTGACTAAATGCATGGGGATTATGTGGTAAAATATGCAGTTTTGTGTTACAATCATTTGGCGACCTCCGCGTCTGACAAAGGACGCAAGGTCCGCGTTTGAGGCTGGAACGCGATTTCCGCGTCTGGGAGGTTCGCGTCTGAGGCTTTATCTTCAGTAATTTTTTGATAGCCTACAGAACCCCTTCCAAAGTTTTCAAAACTCCGTGGTTGACTAGGACGGATTTTGAAATACTTTGGACTTCGGTTGAATCTGGACTTTCTATAATCGGACTGGCATTCTTCTGAGAGGCAGTCTCGAGCTTGATCTTGTCTGAATTCTAGTCTTCGTGAATGTACTATTGAACTGCTTGAAGCCTCCAAGAAAGATCGTTGTAGTTTGATTGTCGATGTACTGTTGAACCGGTGGAGTTGTCAATTGCCTTTGTCAATGTATTGTTGAACTGATTATAGTACCAGAGACATACTCTTTGTTTGGGAGGAAGAGAGGACGCAGCTCTCGCAGACGCGGTTCTGGCACACTGATCAGTGGAGACGCGAACTTCACCAAAATTGAGATGCGACTCTCAATTGTTGTAGAGACGTGGCTCTCCATTTCTGTAGAGACACAGCCTTTACTTGCTGTTGAGACGTAACTCTTAAGTTCATTGAGACGCGGCTCTGTACTTGAGACGCACAGTTCACACTTAAAGCTTCTTTGATAGAGTTTTAATTGCCAGAGGTGTGATATTAACTTGGCAAATTAAATAACTCTACTAGGGAAATTTGAGAAGGTTATGTCAGAGGTGTGATGTTAACTTGACAGTGAGATCTGCACTTGTGTTTTGAACAAGTTTTGTGGACTTGCTATTCTATTGATGAGAATAACAAGTGAAATTTGATTCGCTGGGGATTATGTCAGAGTCTATCATCAGAGGTTCAGTGTTAACATGACTAGAACTCTGCTGGGAATGAAAGTTTGCTGTCAGAGGTGAGATATTAACATAACAACGATTGATTTTGTGATCTACGCAATTTAAGTGGACCTGTCATTCTATTAAAGAGAATGGCAAGTGGGATTAGATTTGTTACAGATCCATGGAGATTTTTACCGTCAGAGGTGTAATGTTAGCGTGACGAGTTTGGATTTACAATTTGAGCAAATTGAACTATCAGAGGTGTGATATTAACTTGACAAAGATGTGTGCTAGAGGTGTGATATTAACTTAGCACCACGAAAGTCTCATTTTCATTGAGAAAATTTAGAGAAGATCATTGTCATAGGTGTAATATTAACTTAACAATGAAATGTATGCTAGAGGTGTGATGTTTAACTTAGCATTGAAAGATCTCGTTTTCACGAAGAAAATCGAGGAGATCACTATCATAGGTGTAATGTTAACTTAACAGCAATTGATTTTGTGATATGAGCAACTTTGGTCAGAAGTGTAGTATTAACTTGACCGAGAGATTCTGCAATCTGCGCAGTTTGGTGGACTCGCCGTCCTATTGAAGAGGACTAACAAGTTGAAATTTTGGTCAGAGGTTTGATGTTAACTTGACCGGATTTATCTTGCGATTGGAGCAAGTTTGGTCAGAGGTGTGATATTAACTTGACCGGGATTTGTCTTGCAATTTGAGCAAGTTTGGTCAGAGGTGTGATGTTAACGTGACCGGGATTTATCTTGCAATTGGAGCAAGTTTGGTGGACTCGTCCCTATTGAAGAGGACTGACAAGTTGAAATTTTGGCCAGAGGTGTGATGTTAACTTGATCGGGATTTGTCTTGCGATTTGAGCAAGTTTGGTCGGAGGTGTGATGTTAACTTGACCGGGATATGTCTACTGTTAGAAGTGTGATTTTGAACATAGCAGTATTTTGAGTGGACTTGTTATTCTATTGAAGAGAATTGACGAGTTGAAATTTTGGTCAGAGGTGTGATGTTAACTTGACCGAGATATGTCTACTGTTAGAGGTGTGATTTTGAACATAACAGTATTTTGAGTGGACTTGTCATTCTATTAAAGAGAATTGACAAGTTGAAATTTTAGTCAGAGGTGTGATGTTAATTTGACCGAGATATGTCTACTGTTAGAGGTGTGATTTTGAACATAACAGTATTTTGAGTGGACTTGTCATTCTATTAAGGAGAATTGAAAAGTTAAAGTTTTATCCCCTGGGATACATCAAAGTCTTACTGTCAGAGGTGTGATATTAACATGACAGGTTCGATTTGTATTCCACTGAGAAAATTAAGGGAAATCACTCTTAGAGGTTTAATGTTAACTTAACAGTGAATATGCCAGAGGTATAATGTTAACTTGGCATGTTTGATCTATGATTATTTCACTGGGAAAATAGTCACAGGCTTTTTGTGGTCCTACCATTCCATGGATGGGAATTGGTAAGGAATTTTGGAGGGGAAGGCGAGATCAGGTCCCTCAAGGTTTTTAGCAAACCTTCAGCTATCAACGGATTTGATGTGCCTTTACCACTACCGTTTGAGTTGGGCTAGCCATGCTATTCCCCTCAGCATGATGAGATCGAGAATTTTTTCGTTGGGCTTAAAAGCCAACTTTTTCCTCTATCTTTAGCCGTCGAGGCATCGGATTATTGTTCCACAGATAACTTCTAAAATCCTGCTAAGATTAAAGAAGTATAAACTCTGCGGGGAACTTATAGCGAGATTGGCGTTCCCTTTGAGTACTTATTTGATCAGAGGTGTGGTGTTGAACTTGATCAGGAAAGAGCTCTCGAGGTCGACCCATTTCTTGATAGAGCCGGTAGGAAGTTTCATGAACCATTCAAAGGTAACAAAGCCGGCAGGCTCGTTCTCTGCAGAAGAGACGCGAGTCTCGCGTTTTGGCACAAAGACGTGGGACTCACGTTTTTGAGAGGAAACACGGATCTTGCATTGTTGAACGTCGCGTCTGTGAGGTGAAACACGAGTCTCGCATTCTAATGTAGAAACGCGGGCTTTGTATTCAGTTATAGAAACGCAGGCCTCATGAGCTCCGCGTTTTGATACAGAGACGCGAGCCTCATGAGCTCCGCGTTTTGATATAGAGATGCGGGCCTCGCATTTTTGCTGAGAAACGCGGGCTTCGCGTTCTGATACAGAGATGCGGGCCTCGCGTTAAGGATCTGAGATGCGAGTCTCATGCTGCTAAGAAGAAACGTGAGCCTAAGCCTCGCGTTCTGTATCTGCTGAACAGATGTTTTTTACCCTTTTCCATCTGTTGTCGACGTGTGTGGTGCATTTGTCGACATTCAGCATTCCAGTTACGCTTCACGGGTTGTTGGGGACCCCCGGTTACCTGGAGTTGAGGAGTCTGGAGAGGAGAGGTACGGCGAGATTGACCCTTCATCATCATTGGCCTCGCGGGTCTCGTGGGAGACATTGATGCGGGCCACATATACTATTGCAACCACTCTTGCCTGCTGACGATGAGTGCAACACCTTCGTCGTCTCTTGGGATTCTGATTGAATCGCAGAGATTGTTGAGAATCCCAGGCGTCTAGAACTGGAAGTGCCTTTATAAATGGATGGCGGGGAGATTAGTCTCTATTGTCATCTTGATCGTGGGTCATGGTGTGGGTCTCTGAAGAGACGTTGGAGATGGCCATGTTATCTCTACGGAAGACTCCCGAAGCTTTGGGGGAGTTCAACTTCTCTTTGTCGAATTCGATCATAAGCGATTCGACTATGGATCCAAGCATCCGACGTCGGCTTGCGCCACTACTTTCTCATTGGTTGAGAACGACAAAGTTTCCCCAGCGGAGTCGCCATCTCTTGTACGCGTCGGAAAAATCAAGATGTTCACGCTTGAATCTTCCCTTTGTTTAGTGCTGGGTTCTTCACGTGGCGGTAGAGAGTGAGTCTTGTTCCCCGTTGACCGGCCGAACGTCAAGTTTCTCTTGTGGATCCTCTCTTTGGATCTGCTGATGGAGTAGCACAGCTCCTATCAGTAATGGAATCTCAAAGAGATTTAAAGAACTTGAACTCAACAAGTTAACAGAAAGAGTTGAACTCTTTCTAGGCTTCAAGAGCTTCGAGGCCAAACTCTGCTGAGGTAGCTCACCTCCTTTGCCCATGGCTTCTTGGATTCCTCCATCAGGACTCTCCTCCTCAGCCCTTTTAGAAGAGGTCCCCCCCCGAGCCCCTTTTTAAATAGCTATTCATAGCTATTTATAGAGGAATTGGGGTATAACCAACCCCTTAAATCTCTCCATAATGGGAGGGGTGTAACCAACTCCTTAAATCTCTCCATAATGGAAAGTTATTCCTCATTATGTGGAGAAAAAATTGGAGTGTTAACTGCCCCCTTAAAACTCTCCATTAATGGGGATTAATCTCTTCTTTAAGTGGGGAGAACGTACGAGTGACTGACGTAGTCATGACTGGCAGTTTACAGCAGAAACGCGGGTCTCGCGTTGAACGCAGACCTCACTCTGATGTTAAGACGCGGAGCTCACAGCCTCGCGTCTGTGTTGGAACGCAGAGCTGCTCAGGCTTGCGTTTGAGTTGAAACGCGGAGCTGGCTGAGGTCCGTGTTTGACAAAGGATGCGAGGTCGGCATCTGACGACCTCCGCGTCTGAGAAAGAACGCGAGGTCCGCGTCTGGCGACCTCCACGTCTGACAAAGGACGCAAGGTCCGCGTCTGAGGCTGGAACGCGATCTCCACGTCTGGGAGGTTCGCGTCTGAGGCTTTATCTTCAGTAATTTTTTGATAGCCTACAGGTACTTCCTGCTGGAGGACCCTCTTCTAACCTTTTCCGGAGCAGGTGGCACAGGCGAGATAATCTGAACCCTACCTAGTTGTCTGAGCACCCTTTCTAGATGGCAGAGTTCCATGACATCTATGCACTTAAGGCAGCCAGTGAAAAAATAAATGTCATGCAATGAATGCTGAATCTTTATATGGATCTTATACCACCTACAAATGAAAATAATTATCGTTAATATAACTGTCATTGAAATAGGTCCATGATTATGTATTATAATCATTTACATCATCCACTTACAAGCAATCAATGTTGGCCCAAGAGGTTACACTCTCCAATTGTTTTATGTTTTGATGATGACAAACCAAATAAGAGCTATTTGGTACTAATGAATTTGCTTAAGATAAGTTTCAGGATAAGTACTATGTTTGGAGGGCATTGCTTGCTATTGCAACAACTTCTAGGTTTATAAAGCTATGAAGGCATATTGCACATCAAGGAAGGATCATAGAAGAAGAAGGCTCTAGCAAGGATAGTATGGCTCAAAGACTTGAAGATTACTCAAGAAGTCTTTAATTATTTTGTTTTTAGATTTATAGTTTGTTAAAGAATAGTGGATAGGTTTGAAGCTCTATCACACACGTTTTTGCGCACATACCTAATCCAAAATAATTTCTTATAATTTATACAAAAATATTTTGCATACAAGATTTAGCCTACAGATATATATTTATGTTTTATGCTAATCCTTGTTCAAAAGTATTTTTGTCAAAATCAAAATCCCTTTATTTTCTGTCCAAAACCTGGTTTTTGACCTGAACCAGTCGACCGGACAGTCGACCGGACCTATGACAGGTTTGGCCGGTCGACCGGCCCAGTCGACTGTAGTTCTGGGTGTACATGTATCAGTGTGCACGTTTTTGCGTCGACCGCACGGTCGACCGACTGTAACTCAGTCTGCTCTCGGATAGATTGGGTCGACCGGGCGGTCGACCGCTGGCCTGTAACGGTCATAATTTTGAACGTGCGGTCGACCGCCGCCAGTCGCCGAACTATCCGTTGAACAGTAACGGGCAGTTTTTAATAAACTGTTTTATTTTGTCTTCTTGTGTTTAAAATTTGATTTAGGGATATATTTCAAACCTAATATGACTTAATTAACCTTAAGTTTGTATTATCCCTTAACCCTAGCCCTCTCCTATAAATAGGGGTGTTTGGGGAGAGATTGTTTACAACAACAATTTTTGCAAGAAAAATTCAAAAGTTTAAGGCTTTCAAAAGAAATTTGTTTCTTGATTTTGTGCTGAAATTCTCTCTCATTTTCTGAAGTGGTTTTTCAAATACTCTCTGATTTAATTTTCTTTCTTCACTTACAACAAGAGCTTCATTCCTACTCATTGTTCTCTAAGGACCTTTTGTAAGGGAAGAGACATTTGAAAGAGAGAGTTTGTGGTCTTTTGACTACTCAGAAATTGCTTGTAATCGAGATTGTGGAGTTGGGTACTCCGGTGTAATTGTGATTTCTTTGAGATAGTGGAAGTAGCTAGAATCCTTCTGGGAAGGCGGGGAGTAGAGCTGGGTGCTCGAACCTCGATAACATATCCTTGTGTTTGCGATTGGTTTACATTCTTGCACTCATTACTTGCTTATCATCATCATTGCTATATTTACTTGTTTTCATTCATCTTGTGAATCTTGTGTGGTGATTGTTACATCTTAATTTTTAATTTGTCCATTGATTAGCATAATCACCTATTCACCCCCCCTCTAGGTGATTTTCAATTGGTATCAGAGCTTGGACTCTAGGTTTTGGCTTAACATCCATAGAGAGATCCTTAAAATTTGCTAATCAACACTCTCATTCATACATTCATACACTAGTAAACATGGCCGATAACATAAAACACCTCCTAAATTTGATGGACTTAATTTTCCTATTTGGAAGGTTAGGATGACTATATTTTTGCAATCTTTGGGTAGCTTAGTGGCCAAGTCCTTGACCAAACCCTATGTAGCACCCGATGGTGATGAGAGCACTTGGACCGACTTCAACTTTAGAGAATATGAGGCTAACTCCAAGGCCCAAAACTCCCTATTAATCGCCTTGAATGAGGATGACCTTACACGGGTAATTCATTGCCAATCCGCCTATGAGATTTGGCAACACTTATTGGTCACACACGAAGGGACTTCACAAGTCAAGAGAGCTAAGATAGATCTCTTGAGATCCCATATGAGTCATTTAAAATGATTGATGATGAGTCTATTGATAGTATGATTACAAGGTTTACTAAAATCACTAATGGTCTTTCTTCCTTAGGTGATGACATCTCCAACGATCAAAAGGTGCGGAAAGTGATTCGGGCTCTTCCGTCTTCATGGGAGATAAAGGCCACCACCTTAAAAGAATTGAACGACAAGGACAAGATGGACCTCATTAGTCTCATTGGGAACCTAAAGACCCATGAGATGGAGAAGAAGGCAAGAGAAGAGGCCACTACTTCAAAGAAGAAATCCATAGCCTTCAAGACTTCATCCACCAATGATGACGATGAAGAAGACGAAGAAGATGATGAGGAGCTAACTCTACTTGTGCGGAATGTCAAGAGGTTGTACCGGAAGAACAAGCTCAACTTCCGGAAGAAATTTGAAGGCAAAGAGGAGAGAAGGATCATTTGCTACAATTGCCGCAAACCCGACATATCATGGCGGATTGCCCGGAGTTTAGAAGAAGATGACTTCCTCCTTCAAGCCAAAGAAGCCGGAGGAAAAGAAAGCATACAAGGCAACGTGGGATTCGGAAAGCGAGTCCGAAGAAGAGGTGGATACGGCGAACATGTGTTTTATGGCAAACACTCCTAAGGTAACCCCTCAATCTCATGATGATGAAGATGATGAACTAAGTAAGGAAGTTCTTGTACATGCCTTTGTTGAACTTTCTGAAACTTATGACAATAAAAAGATTGAATGTTTTAAATTACAAAAAGAAGTTGCTTTTCTTAAAAATCAACTTGCTATGGTTTCTAAAGAAAAGGATGATATTTCTTCTAATCTTATTTCTCTTCAAAATGAGTTTAATGCCTACAAGGTTTCTTGTAAGGGAAAATCTCCTATTGTTGATGAAAAAGAAATTTCTTCTTTTAAATCTAAAATAAATGATTTTGAAAAAGTTTAAATGATTGTACTTTTAACACAAAGAAACTTGAGAACATGTTTTCTAAAAAGCACACTTCACATGTTAAGTCTACTCATGCTCACACTACACATGCTAAATCTTTTCATGCTCACAACTCTCATGCTCACAAATCACACACTCATTATGCTTTCAAATATGGTAGAGTATATAGATGCACATATTGTGGTAAGAATGGACATTTAGCTAAATTTTGTTATAACCAAGTTAATAGATCAAATAATCTTGTTTGGGTTAGAAAACTAACCCCCTAGGACCCAAGAAAATGTGGGTACCAAAATCAAGTCCTAAATTATTTGATGTAGGTACACACCAAAGCTCCAAGACGTAGGGAGCGGTGGTACCTTGATAGTGGTTGTTCAAGACATATGACGTGGGATATCAACAACTTTACAACCCTATCAAGGTACATGGAAGGTGGCTCTGTCACCTTCGGGGATGACTCCAAAGGAACTATCAACGGTATAGGTAACATTCAAATTGGTGCATCTCCTATTATAGAGAATGTTATTTTAGTAGATGGTTTAAAACATAATTTGCTTAGCATTAGTCAACTTTGTGACCGTGGACTTAAAGTTGTTTTTGATGATTCTTCTTGCAAGATTTTTGATGTTAAATCCGATGTTTGTATTCTTACCGATTTTCGTGATAATAATGTTTACATTATTGACATGCTTAATTTAGATTGTTCTACTATATGCTTGAATGCTTTTGATGAAAATTCTTGGCTTTGGCATAGAAGATTAGGACATGCATCTTTTGACCATCTTACTAGAATTAATTCTAAGGATTTAGTAAAGGGTATACCTTGCTTGAAGTTTGAGAAAGACCGCATTTGTGGTGCGTGCCAACTTGGGAAACAAACTAAGTCTTCCTTCAAACCAATTAAGGATATCATGACTACTAGGCCCTTAGAACTAATTCATATGGATCTTTTTGGACCAACACAAACTAAAAGTTTAAATGGTAGTAGATTTGCATTTGTTTTAGTTGATGATTTTTCCCGTTTCACTTGGGTTTTCTTCTTGCAAAGTAAAGATCAAACATTTTCATATTTCAAAATTTTTCGAAAAGGGTTGAAAAAGAAAAAGTTTTTCGATTTTGAGAATAAGGAGTGATAGAGGTGGTGAGTTTGTTAACCAACTCTTCATGACTTATTGTGATGAAAAGGGAATCAAGCATGAAATGTCTTGTCCTAGGACTCCACAACAAAATGGAGTTGTAGAAAGGAAAAATAGAACACTTCAAGAGATGGTTAGGACAATGATAAGTGAATATGACCTCCCTCAATATTTATGGGCCGAGGCCGTAAACACCGCATGCTATATTTCAAATCATATTTATGTGTGTAAGAATTCTTCCAAAACATCTTTTGAAATGTATCATTCTAGAAAACCTAATGTTGCATATTTTAAAATTTTTGGATGCAAGTGTTTTGTTTTAAATACTAAAGAGAATTTGGGTAAATTTGATGCTAAGGCTTATGAAGCTATCTTTGTTGGATATTCTTCTACTAGCAAAGCATATAGAGTTTTTAATAGATCTTCACTTACTATTGAAGAAACCATGCATGTTAAGTTTGAAGAATCTAATGTGGTTGTTGAGAATGTTGTAGAGATTGAACCATTAGGTGAAGACATGGAGAGACTATCCTTGAAGGACTCACCCGCTCAAGAAGAAAAGCAAGAATCAATTGGTGATGTTCAAGAGGATAAAGAGGAAAGCTCGCAACCGCTTCCTAAAGCTTGGAGATACGCTACAAATCATCCTAAGGAGCTCATCTTGGGTGATGCATCTAAAGGAGTCACAACACGCTCCAAACTCAATGACCTATGTGGTAACTTTGCTTTCATTTCTCATTTTGAACCAAAGGCATTCTCGAAGCCGAGACGGACCCATATTGGTTGCTTGCCATGCAAGAGGAACTCAATCAATTTGAGCGCAACCAAGTTTGGCACCTTGTTCCTAAGCCCCACGATAGACCAATAATTGGTACTAAGTGGATCTTTAGAAACAAGATGGATGAGTCCGAAAATGTCATTAGGAATAAAGCTAGGTTAGTGGCCCAAGGTTACACTCAAGTTGAAGGAATTGACTTTGAGGAGACCTTTGCACCCGTAGCACGGCTTGAAGCCATACGGATGACACTAGCTTTTGCATCTTTCAAAAATTTTAAACTTTTTCAAATGGATGTGAAAAGTGCATTTTTGAATGGTTTTATTAATGAAGAGTTTATGTTTCTCAACCTCCCGGTTTTATTGATCATATTCATCCTGATTTTATTTTCAAACTTGATAAAGCTTTATATAGATTGAAACAAGCTCCTAGAGCTTGGTATGAAAGGCTTTCTAGTTTTCTAATTTCAAATGATTTTGTTAAAGGCAAAGTAGACACAACTCTATTTACTAAGCATGTTATAATGATATATTAATTGTGCAAATTTATGTAGATGATATAATTTTTGGTTCTACTAATGAGCTTTTATGCAAGGATTTTGAAAAGGTCATGCAACTTGAATTTGAAATGTCTTCAATGGGTGAGCTCAATTTCTTCCTTGGACTCCAAATCAAGCAATTGCAAAACGGGACGTTCATAAGTCAAGCCAAGTACGCAAAGGAACTTGTAAAGAAGTTTGGACTTGAAGGCTCAAAGACTTGCAACACTCCCATGGCAACTACAACCAAGCTTGATAAAGATGACCAAGGTAAAAATGTTGATATTAAATTATATAGAAGCATGATAGGAAGTCTTTATATTTAACGGCAAGTAGGCCGGATATCATGTTTAGTGTGTGTCTTTATGCTAGATTTCAATCGTGTCCTAAAGAGTCCCATCTTATTGCGGTAAAACGCATTATTCGTTATATTAAGGGCACTATTGGGATGGGTCTATGGTATCCGAAAATCGGAGATTTCTCAATGACGAGTTATTCGGATGCCGACTATGTGGGTTGTAGAGTAGATAGAAAGAGTACTAGTGGGACATGTCAATTTCTTGGTAATTGTCTTGTTTCATGGTCCTCTAGGAAGCAAAATTCCGCAGCACTCTCAACCGCCGAGGCGGAGTATGTTGCCGCGGGGGCTTGTTGTGCACAAGTCCTTTGGATGAAACATACTCTCCTTGATTTTGATTTGCATTTGATCATATAAAAATATTTTGTGATAATACTAGTACTATACACATGACTAAAATGCAAATCAACATAGTAAGACCAAGCACATTGAGATTAGATATCACTTTCTTAGAGATCATTTTGAGAAAGGAGATATAGATATTGATTATGTTTCTACGGATTTACAACTAGCCGATATTTTCACTAAACCACTTGATTTTGCTAGATTTTCGTTTATTTGTGGAGAACTTAATGTTTGTATTATTGAATAGACATGTGATTCCTAACCCTTTTTGATGTATGACAAAAGGGGGAGAATAAGTTTACATGGACAAAAATAAATTTATATGGTCTTGGTTCCATATGAGTTTATATGAGTTTATATATGTTTTTTGTTGTCTTGTTTGTTTTCATGCGTTTTTGAGAATTCTTGTGTTTTGTTTTCATGCGTTTTTGAGGATTCTTGTGTTTTATTGGTATTATTTCAATTGGTTTCAATTATTATCAAGAGCTTTTTTCTTTGTTTTGTTGTTTTCAATAAATTCTTGTGTTTTTCATAGCATAATTTGAGGGGGTTTTCTCCTCCCCTATATTTTTGTTTATAGCCTATTTGTTTTGTCATCATCAAAAAGGGGGATTGTTGGCCCAAGAGGTTACACTCTCCAATTGTTTTATGTTTTGATGATGACAAACCAAATAAGAGCTATTTGGTACTAATGAATTTGCTTAAGATAAGTTTCATGATAAGTACCATGTTTGGAGGGCATTGCTTGCTATTGCAACAACTTCTAGGTTTATAAAGCTATGAAGGCATATTGCACATCAAGGAAGGATCATAGAAGAAGAAGGCTCTAGCAAGGATAGCATGGCTCAAAGACTTGAAGATTGCTCAAGAAGTCTTTAATTATTTTGTTTTTAGATTTATAGTTTGTTAAAGAATAGTGGATAGGTTTGAAGCTCTATCACACACGTTTTTGCGCACATACCTAATCCAAAATAATTTCTTATAATTTATACAAAAATATTTTGCATACAAGATTTAGCCTACAGATATATTTATGTTTTATGCTAATCCCTGTTCAAAAGTATTTTTGTCAAAATCAAAATCCCTTTAATTTTCTGTCCAAAACCTGGTTTTTGACCTGAACCAGTCGACCGGACAGTCGACCGGACCTATGACAGGTTTGGCCGGTCGACCGGCCCAGTCGACTGTAGTTCTGGGTGTACATGTATCAGTGTGCACGTTTTTGCGGTCGACCGCACGGTCGACCGACTGTAACTCAGTCTGCTCTCGGATAGATTGGGTCGACCGCTGGCCTGCAATGGTCATAATTTTGAACGTGCGGTCGACCGGCCAGTCGACCGAACTATCCTTTGAACAGTAACGGGCAGTTTTTAATAAGCTGTTTTATTTGTCTTCTTGTGTTTAAAATTTGATTTAGGGATATATTTCAAACCTAATATGACTTAATTAACCTTAAGTTTGTATTATCCCTTACCCTAGCCCTCTCCTATAAATAGGGGTGTTTGGGGAGAGATTGGTTACAACAACAATTTTTGCAAGAAAAATTCAAAAGTTTAAGGCTTTTAAAAGAAATTTGTTTCTTAATTTTTGTGCTGAAATTCTCTCTCATTTTCTGAAGTGGTTTTTCAAATACTCTCTAATTTAATTTTCTTTCTTCACTTACAATAAGAGCTTCATTCCTACTCATTGTTCTCTAAGGACCTTTTGTAAGGGAAGAGACATTTGAAAGAGAGAGTTGTGGTCTTTTGACTACTCAGAAATTGCTTGTAATCGAGATTGTGGAGTTGGGTACTCCGGTGTAATTGTGATTTCTTTGAGATAGTGGAAGTAGCTAGAATCCTTCTGGGGAAGGCGGGGAGTAAAGCTGGGTGCTCGAACCTCGATAACATATCCTTGTGTTTGCGATTGGTTTACATTCTTGCACTCATTACTTGCTTATCATCATCATTGCTATATTTACTTGTTTTCATTCATCTTGTGAATCTTGTGTGGTGATTGTTACATCTTAATTTTTAATTTGTCCATTGATTAGCATAATCACCTATTCACCCCCCCCCCTCTAGGTGATTTTCAATCAAGTCTTTTCCGCATTGCTTTTAGGTTCCCCAGGAGATTTCTGCTGATCTACGGGATATCCACATGCATGCACGTGAAAGATCATTGGTATAGGACATGTTATGAGAGGGTCGGAAGATAGGAAGTGCTCATAGAGCCATGCCTGTTGATCAAATCATATTTATTTACATTATATTCATATACAATGATTCAATTTGTAACTCCCTAGTTTAATCATACCTCCAAAAGTGGCAATAATCCAGCAATCTATTTAACTAAGATTCTCAATGCATACCCTAGCTGCCTATATAGGTATACTTGTGCAGCAGCTCCCCAGGCATCGATGATACTCTACTGAGGTCTTTAACAATGAGAGGTATGAGATGGGTACTCTCATTCCACTCTTATCAGCATATATAGTGCACCTTACTAAGTACAGCAGATATGCTCTAACACAGCACATAATACTGATCGGTGAGTATGCATTAGTGACATCAGAGTACTTGAAATAGAGTCATTCCAATCTTACTGAGTGTCCCCTGATCATACCCAACTTATCATGTGCATCATGCGGTGACACACCAAGTAACCTAACAAGCATCTCATCTGCATCGATAATCCTCTGGGGGTGTTCACTAATCGACCCATAATCGATATGCTTACAAGTATAGGAACATCATCCAAGGTGATGGTCATTTCACCAAACGACATGTGGAATTATTTTTTCCGGCTGCCACCATTCCATAAAAGCCGAAATCAAAATACAATTAGAATTTCAGTACAAAATATCCTTCAACAGTTGCAATCTGGATTGTCGATTATAGTTATCAAACATGCGATTGGGTGTTTCATCATCCCACACCCTATCTTTCAATTTTGTTTTATGTGCTATGTATTTTATTGGGTCTCTTCTGTAAAAAAAAATTATTAATCAACAATAATATTTCGACATGTAATAATCAAAAACTCATGTCTTAAAATTAATATCTTACATCACCAATCCAGATATCTATCGCTATATGAGTTTTAAAACTCAGGAGTAATGTAATATTTATCGGACCACCCGAAAATAGCTCAGTCAGTATTTCTTCACCTTTCTCTATTGGGGGAGTGTTAAATAGCTCACCTCATCTACAATATCTTTTCGAAGCCGTAAAACGAACTCTTGAAGATCCTGCAATATCCATGCCTATGATAGAGAGAAGTTAGAATATTTTAAATAACAGAAAAATGGTTATGTTCGGCTAGTTACGACTGAATATTAATGCAATATTTGGCTATAACATGCTGAATGTACGTATTATTGCTTGGACATTTTCTGCCGAACATAATTAATATGTTCGGTCCAAATAGGACGAATACATCAATGAATATTCGGTCCTACAATACTGAACATTTCTTATAATATTCATCCCTTAACGATCGAACAGACCATGCGCCCATGATAAAGCGGAAGAATTTTGATTTAAATCAACGAAATTGAATTTCTTTGAGTTCTTTCTGTATTTACAAAACTAATTAACCCTACATACAATCAAACACCCATTATATTCAATATATCTACTAATTTTTCATCAAAAATCTAGTTTTGGAAGATTTTGGGTTGAAATTCACTTTGCTACAAAATGGGATAACAGATATCACCATTGGTAGGATGGGCTGCGCGGTAGTGGCGATTTCCCGTGAAGGATGGTGGGTAAATGTGAGAGAGGGAAAGAGCGAGAGTTGGTAGATGAGAGCGAGAGCAGGAGCGGGAAAAGAGCGAGAGAGACTCAGAGGCAGAGTTGAGATAGAGGGAGATGAAGGTAGAATAGAATTTTTGGAAAAAAATTTAAGTAGGGAGATGAGGAAGTAATTTTGGAAATTTGGGGGTCCCTTTATCATTTTCGGCGGGTACGTTGATTTGGTGGGTGCCTTAATGAGTTTGCTGGGGTACCTTAATCAGTTTGCTGGGTGCCTATATCCGCACTCGGATTTTACATGCCTGGGAGTTTTGGACAAAAGGGGCTCGCGTGGGCTCCATTTTTTTAATTCTTTTCACAACCCCCAATTTTTATTTTTTTTTTAACAGCATCCCTCGGTGAAGTTTATAATCCTGTCAGTGATGTGTACATCACTGACACATCACCGATAGAGTATCACAGAGGGCCAATTTCCATCGGATGTGCAAGACAGTAAGGAAATTGACACTCAGTTATGAGCTTATTTAGAGTGAAATTGTTGGCCAACTTTTCCATCACAAGGCATCATGAATAGAAAATAAGTTTATCGTATTTTTGAGGTATAACCTCAAAAGTTCATGGTAGCATCTTAAAATTCACCTTCGTCCTAGATTCTTAATTCATACAAGCGAGTAATAGTAATTAAAGCTTAATTGTGATTATTATGGGGTATGAGGATGAATTAGATTATAAATCATATTTTTAGATAGTTCTTTCTTCATAAGAACTTTTCTTAGTTCGAAGGCTCTCTCTCTCTGAGTTGTTTTCCTACCTTTGTAGCCGTCACCTTTCTCGTGATATAAGGGTGCGAACCTTTTCTCTTAAAAATAAAAAAAACTTGTAAACTCATAGAATGGGTCGGGCCTTGAGTTCAAGTAGCATCACGCCTTTGAATTTGAGTTATGTTAACGTCACATTTAAGTTAAAGTAGATCTTAATCAGACTTAATTTAGATCTCTTTATAACCTGAGTTCAAATTCACCAGATGCTCATTATTGAATGAGGCATGGCATCAAAGGATGTCAACGGACCGACTTCGGGTCAGATCTTAAAAGATCTGCATATGTGGATCTACTATAGGTTTGTAAGATTCATCTGCAAATTCAAACCCACGATGCAAATTCAAGCGCACGAGGAAATCTAGGGTTCACTTGAGAATCCGGCCCAGTTACTTATCAGATTTGGGCTCTGGATTTAACTATCCAAATCCAATATTTCTCCTAAATATGTTATTTTTATTAAGAATCAAATTGAAATTGATAGGATTTCTTTCTCTGACGTATTTTTAGAAATATTAAATATACCGGAAAATACAAATAATTTCAGACATAAATTATATTTAGAAAGTGAACTAAGTTATAAAAACATTAATTGCCAATGAGGCCTGGCTCACCTCTAAAAGAGTAGAAGTGAATTGCAGGAAGTCTCAAGTTCAAGTGCTACGGTCTAACGTTAAGAAAAAAATAAATAAAAATATTAATCGGGTTTGGTCAGTTAAAAATCCACATCATGGAAACAACTCAATTTTCCATGCCACCACCAATAAGGAATAAGCTAAGGATCCAAACCCGAAAAACTCGTGTCGGATCCTGACGGGCTATCGGGCCCCATTGTCCCCGGAGCGGCATCCACCTCGATACACAAAAACATCATGGATGCAATTGGCCCCTTTAAAGCTAGGGTTTTTCTTTGCAGGGAAGGGAGTTTAGCTTTAGGGTTTTTAGCTGCTCCCATTTCATCGCTTCTCCGCCGCCGCTGCCCGCTGCAGTCCATGGTAGATCGATCGCCTTTCATCATTTCTCTCTCCCTCTATCTCTCTCTTCTACTATCCTTTGTTTTTGGGTATTAACATCGTTTGTTGTTGTGCTTTTGGTGATCATGAAAACAGGTGTAGTACGCCAGAGAACCCTGCAGGACTACCAAGTGTAAGCAATTATTTCGTCGTGATTCTTCAATTTTATATCTTTGTTTCTTTTTCTTAGATCTAAACTAAGATTTTGCTTCTGGATTCATTTTGCTGCTTCCAAGGCCATGGGTCAGAACCTCAGGGTTCATTTCAAGGTGCGCAAGTTTTTATCTTTATTACTCAAGAATCAATACTCACTCAGTGTAGTATTATTAGGTTCTTTTTAGTTGCAATGTAGTATCCAGCACATCTTAATTTGTTGGCACGTGTAGTAGACCGATTGTGGTAAATAGGCATTTGTGCCCATTGTTTGAGATTTTTTTGTAGAGGAAGTGAGGTTAAACTTGCATTAGTCTTCTTAGTCGCTGATTTCCAAGTGTTTGAATGTAAGAATGCAGTTATCTGGAATATAATGAGTAAAGGGTAGAAAATGACTATTTTTTTTCAATTTGTTTTCAAAGTATTCTTCCTTCCATGTTTAGTTGTAATGCAACCTACAAGTAGGATGCTGTGGTAAAAGAAATAACTTGCTAATAGTTTTGGAGAGATGATCTAGTGGAAACGAATACTTCAGAAAAGGCTAAAGCGGGCAGGGTCAGGAAACCGCAATAGTGAATCAGTCCTTTAGAAATTTGTTCATATAGGGTGATTATGATAGAGGATCTCAGCAACATGAGGAAATCTGAAGTGGAGGTACTTTAGTTACATGGTTTTGGCTATTTTATGGAATGCTTTAGTTGGATGAGATTTATAAGCATGATAAAACAAAGGCGTACTGAAAGTTATCATTTTTTTTATCAACAACAAATCAAGCTGTATTTTCCCTACCTAAAGAAAAAGGCAGGGGTTTGTTGTCTCCATGAACATGCCTCTCGTAACCTTCAGGGAAATCATCTACACTGTTTTTGGTGAACCTTTGTAGTCTATGTCAATGACAAAAGGTTCAATAGACAGTGGCACATTGATAAATAATTTGAAGCCAGTTATTATCATCTTATTTTCTACTCCACAATGAGATCAAATTTTATTTCCACACCTAAAGAAAAAAGCAGTGGTTTGTTTGTCTCCATGAACATGCCTCTCGTACCCTTTAGGGAAATCATCTATATTGTTATTGGGTGAACCTCTGTTGATTATGTTGACAAAAGGTTCAATAGACAATGACACATAGAAAAAAATTTCAAACCATATTTATCATCTTATTTTCTAATCCACGATGATATAAAATTTTATTTTCACAACCTAAAAAAAAAAGCAGGGGTTTGTTGTCTCAGGCCTCTCGTAAACTTTAGGGATATCATCTACACTGTTATTGGGTGAACCTTTGTAGACTATGTTTATGACAGAAGGTTCAATAGACAGTGGCACATAGAAAAAAGTTTTTCAAGTCATATTTATCATCTTATTTTCTAATCCACGAAGAGATAAAATTTTATTTTCCCTACCTAAAGAAAAAAGCAGGGGTTTGTTGTCTCCATGAACATGCCTCTCGTAAACTTTAGGGAGATCATCTACACTGTTATTGGTGAACCTTTGTAGTCTATGTCAATGACAAAAGGTTCAATAGACAGTGACACATTGATAAATAATTTGAAGCCAGTTATTATCATCTTATTTTCTAATCCACAATGAGATCAAATTTTATTTCCACACCTAAAGAAAAAAGCAGTGGTTTGTTTGTCTCCATGAACACGCCTCTCGTACCCTTTAGGGAAATCATCTACATTGTTATTGGGTGAACCTCTGTTGATTATGTTGACAAAAGGTTCAATAGACAATGACACATAGAAAAAAATTTCAAACCATATTTATCATCTTATTTTCTAATCCACGATGATATAAAATTTTATTTTCACAACCTAAAGAAAAAAGCAGGGGTTTGTTGTCTCAGGCCTCTCGTAAACTTTAGGGATATCATCTACACTGTTATTGGTGAACTTTTGTAGACTGTTTATGACAGAAGGTTCAATAGACAGTGGCACATAGAAAAAAGTTTTTCAAGTCATATTTATCATCTTATTTTCTAATCCACGAAGAGATAAAATTTTATTTTCCTATCTAAAGAAAAAAGCAGGGGTTTGTTGTCTCCATGAACATGCCTCTCGTAAACTTTAGGGAGATCATCTACACTGTTATTGGGTGAACCTTTGTAGTCTATGTCAATGACAAAAGGTTCAATAGACAGTGGCACATTGATAAATAATTTGAAGCCAGTTATTATCATCTTATTTTCTAATCCACAATGAGATCAAATTTTATTTCCACACCTAAAGAAAAAGCAGTGGTTTGTTTCCATGAACACGCCTCTCGTACCCTTAGAGTAATCATCTACATTGTTATTGGGTGAACCTCTGTTGATTATGTTGACAAAAGGTTCAATAGAAAGCACGGTTCAAAGACTCGGCCGAGTCTGAGACGAGTCGGCCGAGTCGTATCCGTCTCGGCCCGCTCCGAGACGAGTCCGAGTCACGAGTCGGTCAACTCAACTCAGAGGAGACCGACTCGGCCGAGAATCGGAGTTGACTCGGTCAACTCGGCATTATGATGATTTTGTGCCTCATCGCAATTCAATGTGAAAATAACTACATTAACAATTATTTATGAATGTAGTTTGTGTAATTTAATATATTGTGCATATATTTTGATATGCTTCTACTGACGACGCGTGTATTTATACTTTCGCTTAATGTTTAGTATACTAGGTGATATATTTTGGATATGTGATACGTGAATGTAGATGTCTACATTTTTTTAAGATTTGTCGTGATTTTTTCAGAATTATTTGAGCTTTCTATGTAGCGTTTTGCGTGTATCGCCCGATACTGATCCGAGTCGCCGAGACCGATCAGTCTCAGTGCCCGCCGAGTCGGCGGCCGAGACCGCGACTGTGAACCATGA
Source organism: Agave tequilana (assembly GCA_038442645.1). Classification (NCBI taxonomy): domain Eukaryota; kingdom Viridiplantae; phylum Streptophyta; class Magnoliopsida; order Asparagales; family Asparagaceae; genus Agave; species Agave tequilana. The sequence continues at coordinate 28,071 of JAVJIF010015901.1, forward strand.
TAGAAAGTGGCACATAGAAAAAAATTTCAAGCCATATTTATCATCTTATTTTCTAATCCACGATGATATAAAATTTTATTTTCACAACCTAAAGAAAAAAGCAGGGGTTTGTTGTCTCAGGCCTCTCGTAAACTTTAGGGATATCATCTACACTGTTATTGGGTGAACCTTTGTAGACTATGTTTATGACAGAAGGTTCAATAGATAGTGGCACATAGAAAAAAGTTTTTCAAGCCATATTTATCATCTTATTTTCTAATCCACGATGAAATAAAATTTTATTTTCACAACCTAAAGAAAAAAGCAGGGGTTTGTTGTCTCCATGAACAGGCGTCCCCTAAACTTTAGGGAGATCATCTACACTGTTATTGGGTGAACCTCTGTAGACTATGTTTATGACATAAGGTCCAATAGACAGTGGCACAACGAAAAAAAATATTTGAAGCCAGTTCGATAATCTTACTAATCCACAATGGAATCAAATTTTCTTTCCACAACCTAAAGAAAAAGTAGGGGTTTGTTGTCTCCATGAAGAGGCCTCGAAAATTTTAGGGAGATCATCTTGCACTGTTATTGGTTAACCATTGTAGAGTATGTCAATGATTAAAGGTTCAATAGACAGTGGAACATGCAGAATAATTATCTCATTTAGGCATATCACATTTATTTTCATTTTTTCACTTTTAAATTAAAAAAAGTCAAGGTCTTATTGATATGACCTTGCCAGAAAAGGTATTGGTTGCCTCAAAGAATGGGCTTCTTTAACTTTTGCCATTACTATTCCTTCAAAACAATATCTTTTGCCATTACTGGGTGAATCTATGTCATTTGTCTACCAGCGTATGCTTCATTATGGAATGGATGCTGTGGAATTAGTTTCTGACAAATCCTTATTTGTTTTATTTCCATTTCAAATGTTTCTCTACACGTTTTGTTCATTTAATAGTGTTGATTGTTATGATCATTTAACACTTCTGTCCTGTCATTGTGTCCATGCATTTATTTGTTGTATTTTGAGTGCACCTTTCAAGAATTGTCATATATTGTATTCCAACATAAATATGAATGTCTGCACATGTGTCAATATTTAATTGTCTATACTTTTCTGAAATTAAGCAATTGGCATCTTTGTAACTTAACATTTTCTTTGTTTCAAAATAATTTGGTACTGTTTGTTTAGCTGTTATAAATTATCAAGGGTTGCCTTCTTTGTAATATCATATGTTTAACACTTGTCTTTTATAACAGAATACTCTAGAAACATCATTTGCCATTAGGAATCTGCCTTTGGGCAAGGCCAAGAGGTATCTGGAGGATAGGCTATTCCTTTCCGTAGGTTTTGTGGAGGGGTAGGCTGAACAGCCCAAGCTAAGAACCGCCTTTCCAATGGGCAGCGGTGTTGGCCTGTGAAATCTGGCCTGCGAAATCTGCCAAGTTCATCTTTGATTTGCTCAAAAACGCTGAAAGCAATGCAGATGTATGGACCTGTCACCAGTTCTTTTCCCTTAACAAATGTAGAACAAACTTCTGAATTATCTGATGCTTTTTTGCTGTAATTTATTCAGGTAAAATGTTTGGATGTCGATACACTATATATCTCACATTCAAGTGAACCAGGCACAGAAACAGAGGCGCATAACATATCGTGCCCTTGGGCGGATCAACCGTGAGTCTTCCTTTAGCTAAAATTTCTCAACATGATGTCTGTAAATTGTTATTTTTTTGATATAAAGTAAATTTTATTAAATACTCATTGTTTCCATTGCAGCTTATATGTCATCCCCTTGTCATATTGAATTAATCCTATCAGAGAAGGAAGAACCTGTAAGGAAAGAGGTATGTTTATTGAATGCTTGTTTCTATTTATTGGTTTCAATTTTTGTGGATAATTGATATTTTGACTGTGGCTCAAAATATAAAATGTATTTCATGTTCAACTCATTTCAAAGCAGCTGACCAAAGTTGTGATTGCTGTTTAAACCGTCAACAAAAGTCAACATATGTATATTGTGATGAGTACTCTACCTTTGATAATAATTTGACTTGTAAGCTCGTGACTACCAGGGCTTATGATTTGCTCTTTATGTGTATGACGATGAATGGATGGAAACCCACTGGGTGTTCAAGTATGCTGATCTTCTATATCCTACATTTTGTTTTGCTCATAGAAGCTTAGGGATCGCTTGAGGTTATCTCAAATGGAATATGTAGGAATTGAATTCATGATAAGGCTAATTTTTTGTGTTGCCCCTTCAAAATTGCTTTAAAAATCAAATGCCCCGGAATTACCTATTAAATCTTTCCTCTTCCTCTTTTACAGAAGTATTACACGCACATTTTTGTTTTTCCACACAAATCATGGTTTCAGACTTGCTTTCATGGTAGGAATTGGAAATTGGTGTGGTTAATGGTGGGAAGGTGTTACCTTTAACTTTCTTGAGTTAAAATAACTTCCTTGCTCAACTCATCTACACACATGCACACTTGCTGGAAAAAATGCTAGTGCTTGAACGTGTTCTACTGAAATAGAAAAGGAAACAACTAAAATCCTAATGATTATAATTCTTTTGGTCTAAAATAGATCAATTAAACTAAAGAATCAAACACAAAGCTCTATCCAACAGCCAACCTAACGCGACCCGATTGTGCCCCTTTGGTATTCTGCAGGTGTGTAGGATTTGTTTAGACAGTGACTGAATTATGTTATAGATATTTTATTTTAAAGTTTTATTTAAGCTATACTTGGTATTTTGCGTCTCAGACATGCCAATGTGACAAATGGTGGAAATGTGTGAGACATGGATACAAGACAGTTTAAGTGTTCATGCTTTTTAGTTGGGTGTTATTGTGACAATGTTGGCACTGCTGTTTAGATGCGATTGAGGCAAGCACGACAGTTGATGGGAGCAAAATTGAAATGATGGTAAAGGAGAAAAGTAAAAATGGAGGGTAAAGCAGCTGTAGAATGGGAGACAGTTTGTGATGCTAGTGTGGTTTGTGATTTTGAGGTCATCTTGTTGGTGGGGGTGGAGTGAAGGATGTGGAGTAGCATGGAGGTGGGGTGAAAAGGAGAAGATGGAGAGGTGGACCTGCGGAGACAAGTCATGTTCAGGGCGGAGAGGAAGGTTCTTTATCAATTGTTGGTTTATTTTCTGAGTATGTGTAAATTTTGAATTTTCTGTATGCAGAATGGAACCTTTGGCTGTGATTAGTGTACATTTTAATTTTTCCTCATTTTTATACACAAATGACATACTTGAAATTCACTGAAAATTGAGCTAATTATTATGATATATAATCTACTTTGTAAATGACATACTTGATTGAGCTTGGCCAAACTTTGAGGCAATCATTACAATATATAATCTACTTTTGCTCATAAATGTAATATTTATGCAAATTACATGTGTTGCTTGGCTGCTGGGGTCATTAACTTGTGATGCTGTATGCTCATTTGCAGCCCGAGACACAGATTGCTTCCAAGAAGCCCAAGAAAGCTCTGTGGAGTTGTGCATCATCCTCTTGAACTTGTGGAGCATCCATCCACATTAGATCAACTGGAGGATACAAAAAAATCTGGACCGGTTTCTGGTCTTCTACCTGCAAATCTTGTTTTGAGTTGCCACACACTTATTGAACTTTATTTCTGCATCTTTTTTGTGTTTATTTTATTTCTAATATGTCAACCAAGTTGAAAAAGATTTCAATAGGAGAATAAAAATAGTGTTAATCCAGGTTTTGTGATGATATATCACTGGTTACGAGAATTATGTGCTTTGATAAAATTAGATGTGTGTTATTGATCTGATTCAAGGGAGAAGACTCACAGGCAGAGGTGCTATAGAGTATCTCTCCCCCCTGTGAACGGCGCGTCAGCATGCCTGAGTATTTGGTGTCAAGTTTTGCTCATTGAGTCTCTATTTTATGTTTTATGCATTGCAAAGCATTAGTCTTTACTTTAGCGCGATGTAAACTAACGTATCTTTTCATTTCATAGATTGTACTGAGCATTCATTGATGTTGAGTTCTTGATCGATCCTGCAATGAGGCTGGCATTGTTTGTGGTGTGATTGGTTTCGTTCGTTAATATCTGAAGGGACCAAACACATGTTCAGCACTAGAAAGCAGAATTTGTTGGGGGTAAGAGTTTGTTTTCTTTGAAGTCATTTTAACCAGCCATGGAATTATCAGGTTTCACCTTGCAAAATTTCTAATAAGCTTTTCCCACTGTGTAGTGCTTGCTGTCTATATTGGCTGTAATTACGGTGTGGCAATTGAGTTGGGTCGAGTTGGTTCATAATTGGCTCAGATCAAATTTAGGTTCATCCAACTATTCTCGGTACTCGACTCATTTAATAAACGGGTCAATTTTGCAAACCCATATTTGATCTTGATTTAAAGTGACCTAATCTGATCTCATTAAATCTCAAACAAAATTAAAGGACTCAAACAAAAGTTATAGAATATGTAAGGAGAGGGAAAATATGGCATTGATATCGAACTTTACAAATAAAATCTAAGAACAATGAAATTTACCAATAATATTAAGTAAAAGTCATTGCATTCGTGAATTTATATTTGTCTCAAATAAACGGATGATAAGCCAACAAATCATAATTCAGAACTTGTCAAGTTTCAAAACCAAACCTAGAGGTTAATTGGGTCAACTAGGGCCATAAGACTTATATCTGGTTGGTTCTAATTCAGATCAACAACAATGTAGTTGATCTCTACCCAACCTATTTAAAACTCATTTGACCCAACTCAATTAATCCTTTAAATCTCACGCATAAATAAAAGACTCAAATTATAAAGTAATAAAAGAAATAAAGAGAAGAAAAAAATATATATCATTACATCAAACTTTACAAACAAAATCTTAACTTTATTAAGAAGTACACAAAACTTATCTCATACATTAAAGTATAATCATGACATCAACGAGTTTACCTTCTACTTTCTATAGATCTATAAGTCACGGTTTTGAAGTTTTTATATGTCTAGAACAAATAGGTCACAAGCGGATTAAACTGGTCAAGCTTAAAATACCTTCACTCAATCCGTTTAATAAATAGGTTGGCGGGTCGACCTAACTCGCATATGCTTGATCCAAACCCACAAATACGGGTTGCATTCTCTTCGGGTAACTGGGTCGGGTCATAATTGCCACCTCAACCCACATACCCCACATGTCAGTAAATGAGTTATCCGGTTGACCCATCTATGACTCAAACCCGTGTATGCTTGACCAAAACCCGCAATTTACAAGTCGGGTTCTGGCCAAGTAATCGGGTCGGGTCTTAGTTGCCACCCCTAACACTAACAGGCAAAGAATAGGCCAAAACGGTTTTAGATGGAACTTGAGGTAAATAAGGCTTAGTACATAGATTACATCAATAAGAAAGGGCGGGCAAAAATTGTTTGGATGCAAATTGAGGGTAAATGGCATGAGACATACTTTTCCTGTACACTTTCAACTTACACATTTTCTATAAAAGAGTAATATATGTGGGTCTCAGTATAAAAAATAAATTAATATCATTAAGGGGACCCATCAATATTAGTCTCATGTGAAGGAACTTGAATTAAACAATAAAAGATTCGATCTACAATAATTATCCTTAGAATCAACAATATCAAATATCACGACTTTATCATAAATCAATCTCTAAAAAATATAGGTATAGCCTCCATGAAGATTCAAAGATATGAGAAAATAAAATAGTAAAGGCGGAAGCGTACCTTGATGATTGAATTCCTTAAATTGTTGGGATGGAGAAGACCTTCTAAAAGATCTGCTTGAAGGGATCTCAAAGAGAAGAAGATGATACGTTTTTTTAGGGACCATGATCCCTTAAGTAATAACTTAGTTATTCATTTTTTCAATTTGGCCCTTCATCAAATTAGAAATTACATAATTATCTCTATACATTAAATCCATGACAATTTAATACACATTAGTTTAATTATTAATTTTATTAGATCACAATTAATTTGGACTATACTTTAAAATAGCCATACATATTAAATTCTCATATGTGAATCTACTATTTCCAACATTATCTATAAAGCGTGTAGGTGAAAGTTTATAGGAAAATTATTTTTCAAATGGCATTGGCTCCTGCCACAGTTCCAACTTTGACGTTAGGGTTGGCTAACGGGACGAATCGGGTTGATTCGTCCCGTCAGCCCAACGAATCTGTGACGAGATGGGTTGGACCCGTCTCGTCACGGATTCGACGAGACGGGTTGAAAACCCGGGTAACGAATCGGGTCTCCTGACCCGATTCGTTACCGGATTCGCCGAGACGGGTTGGACCCGTCTCGGCAATTTTTAATTTTTTAATTCGAATTTTCTTAAATTTTTAAATTTAAAGTTATAAAGAAATTAGGAAAAAATAGTAAAAAAGGAGGAAAAAATTTAAAAAAATGTCTAAAATTATAAAAAAATAGAATTGATATTCACTAATTACAAGTTTTTTTAAGGTAAATTATTTTATTAATATGAAAAAATCATATACCAATCTGCTCATCACATATAATGTACATAAACTCATCTCGTATAATATACATAAAAAAACTCTGGTGCTCATCTCATACAATGTACATAAAAAACTCTGGTGGTTCTCTACTCGTCATAATCGTCCTGTTCAAATTCTTCATCTAGAACAGCTTTTCCTTGTGTGCGTCTTTCTGCATCGAACCAGTCCTTTAAGCAAACAGCTATCTCCAAGTGTTTCGGCGTCAGCCAGCTCCTCCAGGGTGTCAAAACTCTACCACCTGCAGAAAATGCGCTCTCGGACGCTACTGTAGAGGCCGGAGGTGTCAGTATATCTCGGGCCATGGTAGAAAGAACAGGAAATTGTTTTCTCTGTTCTTTCCATCATGACAAAACATCAAATGTTTTCCATGGTTCATCATCATTTTCATTTAGTTCAGCAGGCATTGCGTTCAAATATAAATTAAGTTCATCAAATGAACCTGCTCCTGAAGAGTGTTTCTTTCTAGTATTAGAGGAAAGTAAACTTTTAAAATTAGATAATCTTTTACCTAGACTAGTAGAAGAAGTTTGTGATGGTGTAGGTGCCCTAAATTCAGAAGAAGAAGGGAGAAATAACTCATCTCTGTACAATGTGTACATTTCTTCTAAAAGAGATCTAATTTCTAAAAGTAATTTATCTACATCTTGTTCATAATTTAAACATAAAATAAAATTGGATAATAAAAGTTTTAAATTATCTATTTTAATTCTAGGATCCATAATTGCAGCTAAGTAAAATAAAAAAGGCATATTTTCAAAATATTTTCGAAATTTTTCTTCCATATCATGTATAGCTCTTCAAGACTGTCATCATCTCTGTATGCAGCAAATACTCGAGCAATTCCATTAAGATTATAAAAAACTAAGTTACATGTGGGATAATATGTACCAGAAAGCGCTTTTGTGGCAGTGTCAAATTTTTCTAGAAAAGTACAAAAATTTTCATATAATTTCCACTCTTCATCGCTAATATAAAAAGATGAACATTCATTTATTGTAAAAAATTGAATTGCTTGTTTATAAGAAAGACAATCTTTAATCATATAGTAGCTTGAATTCTAACGAGTTTTCACATCTGCTTGGAGTAGTTTTTCCTTCAGTCCACATTGTGGGCAATAACTTTTAAAAGATTGTCTCCTAGGTCCACTGTGTTTTATATGTAAAATAATTTTTTTAATTTTATAAATATATTTGTCTAAGATTTTTAGACCATCTTGTACACATAAATTCAATATATGGCAAACACATCTAATATGAAAAAGTTTACCTTTAAAGTCGGATCTAATACCGTTTTCAATTGTCTTATTGAAGCAGTATTTTCACTTACATTATCAAAAGAAATAGAAAATATTTTATTTTCTATACCATAATTTCTACAAGTAAGAAAAATTGAATTTGCTACATTTGTAGCAGAATGTTTCTCAGAAAATTTAGAAAATGATAAAATATGTTTTTGTAAAATCCAGTTATCATCAATAAAGTGAGCAGTAACACATAAATAATGAATAAGATTAAGAGTTTCTCATATATCGGAAGTTAATGAAATTTTTCTAGCATCACTAGTAAAAAGAGCCTTCAAAATATTTTTTCTATTTACAAATAAATCTTCAATTTCTCTATTTATAGTTTGTCTGCTAATTCTCTTATAATCAGGAGCAAAAATAGATTTAAGATAATCAACTAATGCATCTGATTCAGTAAAAGAAAATGGAAGTTCTGCTCGAACAATAAATTCAGCTAACTTATGTTTATTTACTTCAGGCTTATATCTCCAAGTGGAGAGTGTGTCTGAATCAGCTAATATTTGTGCTTGTTGTGGTGGTAAATCGTGACTTTTAGTATGCTTTTTTTCATAGTGTTTATTAAGAACACCTGTACCGTATCCTTCTTTATGATCAAATAGTTGATGACAGTACTTACATTCTGCCTTTCTTCTACCTTCAACAACTTTTTCTACGAAATGGTTCCACACTAGAGAAGTTTTGGCTCTTACTTTAGTGGTTGTGCTTGTGCTAGTTGGTTGTTGTGTTTCTGGAACTATAGCATCATGCTATGCTGGTTGTGTATCGTGTTGTTCTTGTGTTTCAGTAAAAAAAAGGAGCCAGAGATTGTGCGTGTATTGGTAATGTTGACATTAAAAGTTGAGAATATGAGGAATATTGAGGAGGGAGGGAAATAGAATGCCGATCTGTACCACTATCACTGGCATATGCAGCATGTGTATATGGTGCAAAATCACTGTAGTCAATTGCATAACTTGACGAACTGTGATAGGGAGCAAATGCTGATGTTGGGGGAGCATAGTTGTATTGTGGGTAAGCGGCATATGTTGACGATGAGCTACCGCCAGCATCGGTGGAAGGTGCGGCAGATGAAGGATTGTGTGTTGATGAAGAGCTACCACCGGCTTCGGATGAGCTACCGCCAGTATTCCAGTTGGGCTCCATTAGACTAGACTGGAAGTTGGTAGAGATTTGTAATTATAAGAGAATAAGAGTGATTTATAATAGAAAAGAGAGGGTTGAGGTGAAGTGAGATGAAAGTGAATGAGAGTGGAGGGTATTTATAGAGGTTAGGGGGTTTTTTTTTTTTTTTTAAAGGGATACAACGGCTCATTTTTGAGCCGTTGTGGGTGAAAAAAGAGGGTGCCACGTGGCACCCTCTTTTTCACCCGCAACGGCTTTTTTTTGAGCCGTTTATGGTTTTAAAAAAATTAAAAACGAATCTAGGGGCCGCAGAGTAATTTTCCTCTCTAACAGTAATATAATAATATTGGACTAAAAAAAAAAATTAGAGAAGGAGGGGTCGGAGAAATTTTTCTCCGACCCGATTCGTCCTGTGATTCGTCACGGGACGAATCCGATTCGTCCCGTTTTCACGGGACGGGTCAACCCATTCTGACCCGTAACCCGCCCTGTGCGACTCCAACGGGTCGCACAGGGCGGGGCGGGGCGGGTCGACGCGGGTCGACCCGCCCCATTAGCCACCCCTATTTGACGTGGACCAGTGTATCAATCAGCACTGGGGCTTTAACATCAGATACATGTTGGAAATGTAGATACATCGAGATGTTGGACAAGGGGTTTTCCTTCTAACCATGGGTCAATATCAAGTGTGAGTCATTGCTCCAATACATAACACTACACGTGATTAACTGGGGATCGATTAGAGCTTTCCAGTTGGAGCAAATTAAACTACCTCTTCAAACTTATTTTTAATTTTATTTTCAGCGCAAGAGCATGACTCCATCTCCTATCTTCTTTCTAGCTCACTTTTCCATTCGGACCTGTTTGTTTGGTGGAAAGGGAGCTGAAAATTGGATTTTTTTTTTTTAATTTTTTTATTTTTGAATTGTGTGGGCCTCAGTGGGTTTTTTCACATTGAGCTGTTTGTTTGACAAGAAAAAAACACCGGCAAACTGCGTCAGTTTTTTCTCTCTGGATGTTTGTGTTTTCCTCTCAACTAGGATTTCTGACTGTTGTTACGCTTAAGTTTTCTCAACAGTAAATTAATAGCAGTAAGTTTTCTGTAGGTTGTTTTCTTTACCAAACAGGCCCTTACACTGCGTTTTAGAATTATTCTGACAAGAAGAGAGTTTCTAAAAATTAAAAAGAATATATTCTCATTGGAAGAGTTTTATTTTGAGATAAATTACGACAAAGCAAAAAGGAAGTGAAGAAGAAGAATTAAACTTTTAGATTGCGGTTTAGAAAAATTCTAGCAAGATGAGAGTTCTCAAAATTGGCATGAGAAAATTTCTCATTAGAAGAGTTGTTTTCAAATAAATTCCCCGTCTAGGAAAGAAAAAAGAGTGGAGGAAAAGAATTAATTATTTAGATTGTAATTTAGAAGAGTTCTAATAAGAAGAGAGTTTTCGAAATCAATAAATAAAATTTTCTCATCAAAAGATATTTTTTTTAAAAATAAATTCTCATCAACGGAAAGCTAAGGTCTCTAAAGGAATCTGACAGAAAAAAGGAAAAGAAGAAAAAGACAAAAAGGGAAAGAACCCGAAAAGAAAAAAAAGGGAAAGAGTTTCCCCTGTTTAAAATAGAACAAAAAAGAAAATTTTAGATTTGCTTGTCATTAAAAATAGTGCCCCAAAAGGAAAAAAAAAAAAAATCAGACCTGCATATTTTCCCCATATATGTCCTCTCAATTGTTCCTAGTATTAAGACTGAGAATTTTACCTGGTTACTTGGTCCTGAACCGGTCCTGACCCGAACCATAACTAGTCCCGGAGTAATCTCACAAATTCATGAATAGGGTATGAATTGAAATTTGAACTCGATATAATTTGTCCCTCGGATATGGACGGAACAAAACTCGTTTTTAACTCGAATCTATAATGGTTAGGGTATGGATTAAAATAACCAATCGCGCCCTGAACCAAACTGTCCCCAAACTTACTCCAGAGCCCAGACCCTACTTATATATGTTGCATTTTGTATGTAACATTGAATCAATTCCTAATGAAATATCTTTAACAAAAAAAAAAAAAATTCATTCGATAATTGATATAAACACAATATCACATCAATTATATGCATTCAATCTAAGTAAAAATTTCCATCACAAGAATAATCATGTCAAGCCACTGTCTTCAGCATTCACTAACTGAAACTTCCCACTTTATTTTATCAAATAATCATCATTCCAGTAACCACAATCATTACATTTCATTTAGCAAGGATGTAAAGAAATATTTATATATTCTTCTGCAAGCATTTTTCTCTACTTGGGAGAATTGGGAACTGAATCTCCCTGCACGAAGGAAGAGAAGAGAGTGAAGGCATGAGCTGGTTGATAACTTGGAACGAAATGCCCACCACCTCGCACAGTGATAAACGTTAGGTTCTCATAGCCAACAGAATACCCAGCAACCTCCTTCACAAACCGAGGGAAATAAATAACCTTGTGTTAGCAATATACAATGTGCAAACTTAGACAATCTAATCGTATTAAGATACAGAGCAACCTTACCTCTCCTTCATGATACCAAGGATAAAAAGAGGCCTCTACTGGTAGCTGAAGGCTATCTATGAAGTATTTAGTTGATGTTATAGGCACTACGCCATCAGTATCACCGCTGCATCATAAACATTAGGTAAACATTGATTCGTCGCGCAGGGCAATGTTATAGGTGGTTAAGGTTTATACTTGCAAGGTTCCATAAGTTTCATGTCTGCAATAAGGGAGCAAGCTAATATATGCTGTATTATTTACTTCATATAATTTTTAAAATGACCTCGCGTGGATCTTTCATGGCTGTTGGGAAATAAACATATGAGAAAATAGGGCAGACATGATATTTTTGACAAAAGATCTTTCGGCTAATCTTTAGAAAAGTCGATCAAATAAGATGATAATTTAAGATAATAAATATTTAATTTTAATTGGATGTTTTACCGAAAACAGTCAATAAGAATTAAGAAGAATATGTAGTTCTTCAATATATGCAGTGTTAACTCCAACTGTCATGACCCATATCTCTCAAAACTAACAGAGCAATTTTATGCATACAGCTCTAATAGATCTACATGTTCTCATTGTCAAATCAACACATGTTAAAGGTCCAAACCCCAAGAAACCAAGTAATATATAGATGGTTTGAGTAATATATGGGTGCTTTACATTCTGACTAATAGAACTACTACTATTCAGAACCTAATTAAACTCGTTTACCTAGCCAAATAAGAGTTTAAACTTATTGATAAATAACATATAAATGGTTCACATTTAACGGTATTCTGCGTGTTTTTAAATAAAATTATATCTTCTAACGCAAAAAATGTTATTAAAGATTAACAACTACTGTAAGAAAAAGGCTAGTAAAGGAAGAATGACAACAATAGAATTTATTCTAAGTCTTCAAGACAGGCTCAGGGCCTCTGTCTCTCCTTTTGGCATTGTTAACCCCTTAATTCTTTAAAAGAGTTAAGTAATTGATTTGAAATTAGAAGGTAAATTTTAGTTTCTATTAAGACTCGTTAACAATAGCTGCACATCATACTCTTGAAATAACAAATCATTCTTTAATAATATGGAAAAGGTAACAAATTAATCTAGAATCAAGTTTATTGTTCTGGCATCACTCTTCTACAGAATGAAAAGTTAGTAACTGAGGGAAGGAAAAAAGAACCAGGAAAATATTACCTATATAGCCAAATTCTTATGTTGTTTCCCATTAAATCCTTGATCATAGGTGTGATCCTTGGGTACCAATTTTTCCATTCCTTTATTACAGTACTGCTCGAAATTGGCAATCAACAGGAAGTTTGAACCCAAATTATTATTAGGAAATGGTGAAAGAAACAAATGTTGCACAAAAAAATTATTAGAATAATCTTTTACCTGTTAAGTGTCCATGGATGTGAAAGAGCTGTGACGTTTGCATGTAGAGCTTCTTGTACATCAGGGAGGTTAAGATAGGACTCCACATACAAATGTGAACATGAATCAAAGCCTCCAACCTGTTCCCATGGAATAATAATGTAAAACTACACAAGCAACTAAAGAGTGAAAATTCAAGAAAATTTCATAAACACCATATGGGGGGACACAATGGTGAAAATCTCTGGGAGGTGCACCCCTAAGCATCACCCCTTTCGCTGGGGAGCATGACCTACCTATCGATCTATTCAAAAGATACGTCAAAATGATGAGTACTATATTTTAACATACCAATTGAATATGGTAAAAGACCATAAATAAGACCATACATCATGTATTAAGACCATACATGATGTTATACTAGCAATCCGCTAGATTTCAGAGTAGGCTTATACTTATGAGGCTCTTGTTTTTTTTCTTCTTCTATGAACAAGCAATGCTTATGTTTACTAACTACTATTTTATCCGATACATAGCTTAAGTTAATATGCAAAGAGAAATAAAGTTCCGCATCGCTAAACTTACTACATCACTATAGTGTTCCCAAATGGTACGATAGAGATGTTATATATAGTCCAATTAAGGTTAAGATTCTTCCAAATTTAATTTTTTAATAAGATGGGCACTCAATATCAGGAAACGGGGAAAACTCAACATCCTAGATATTCACTAAAACCTCTTATGCAACAAAGCATATGAAAAGAAAAGGTTTAGAAAACAAATAACTCATAGAACTTTAGTTATAAAGTATTCAAACTTGTTAAGAAATTTATGTGCCTGAACTGATGCAAATTTTAGTACTTTAAAATAAAAAATGGAAACTAACATTATGTTGTTGATCCTCTAGAATATCATAAATGTATCTATCTATTATGTTCACGCAAGATTATCTGTTCATATTTCAATGCATCTGCATGTAACATGTGAGTGTGTTTGTGTTTGTGTGAATGTTATCATGGATACTACTTACAGAGATGTTATTTCTGGAAGAAGATTTGCACGATGGACCATAGATGTCATATGGATTGATGTCTGCTACCATATCTGCTGCTTGGCTTAGATAGTCCCCGCATGAAGCCGATAAGACAATGGGAAAAGAGAAATTACAGTTGGAAGTAATTCCTTCATGGATTTCATCAGAAATGAGATTATGCATAAATTGGTAGTCGTACACCCCTTTCAAAATATATCTTCGTCCATCCATCCATTGCCAATCTAAGATCACCAGAGAGTTTTCATGTGAGGTGTTACAATTTTAGAAAATAAATATGTTCGTTATTTTGGATCACCGGAGACTATGTTATTGTAATCTGTTTCATCTGTGATTATTCTCTAGAATGAAAATTTTATCAATGCTGCTGAAAAAAAAAAAAAAAAAAAAAAAAAAAAAATGTAAGGCTACGCGTCTTATGTTGTGTGGGTAATGCCATGCACAAAGGATAAACAGTTATGACTAGATTTTGGTAAAAACAACCAATGCGAATGGAGATCACCATAGTTAGTATGCAACTTATCATGGACAATAATCTACATGCCAAGGGCTACATATTCGGGTTAATTAAAATATTCTCATTTAGAAAATCTTTAACATTAGACTTGCTTTTGTAAATTAATGAAAATGGATGCCTCATTGGATGCATGGACTGATCACTTTCAGTTGTAAAAGTTAAACTTACAAAGATCCCTTGAAGGTTGATGGTTGTCCGGTTGCAATTCATGTTGTTTCGAAGGACTGTGTACGCTAATTGCGGTACACAGTGCCCTGCATAGCCATCTCCTCCTATGTATAAAACTCTACTCTTGTACTGAGGAAACCTTTCAAGCCAGTTAATGAGGAATGTGAAAGCATCTTCAACAGCCTTTGTATCTCCAATTTGATTGTAGTCATTTGTTGTGTTGGAGTAGGAGTATCCAACACCCACAGGTGATTCAAGAAAGATGATATTTGCGACTGAGGAGAAATGAATGAATTGGTATCAGTTGTCAATGTCCACATTAAAAACAAAGGAAAAAAAGAAAGAAAAATCCTTTAATGGAACTTATAATATTTTAGGTTTAAGGTAGATTTCTAGTTCAAGCAAAAATCTATGCGTAATGATATTTTAATTTTATTAGTAGATTCTATGCAGTAGATGCAATGGATTGATAAATTGTTATATACATAACTAAACACTATTTACTCTACCCTCAACTGAATAAACATAAGAAGAAAACTTTTTAAAGAGTGGGCGACAATATAGAAGCTATATAATTCAGGAGGTTCTTACAGTTGTCGATTTATGCAAACTTTATGCAAATCTCATAGAGACTCTCTCCCAACATAAATGGAACGAACAAGAAATTTTATAGGGAAATTTTACAAATTATTTATCACCTGTTTTCAGAAAGAAAAATGCCAATTACTACATAGCTGTTCAAAAGAAACTAAAGGAGTTACTTGGCCTTTCAACCAATATCTATGGACAGGAGCAATATATCTATCATCTTATGTAAGCACTTTTATTTTTTTTCTCTTTTCTTTGCTTTTGAGTTTCCATGTTATTTTTAATCTTGAATTTTACATCAAATTTCACATCCACCATAATTAACTACATAATAAAAACATAAGATCATGTAAATTTATTAGTTTTTTATATCTTTAACTTTAACTTGTATTGTTTTTTGTTACAAATTTGCAATTCTAGAGTTAGATCTCATTACCTAATGAATAATTAATCAAAAACTTAAAGCATCTACATAATTTCTCTTAGTTTAAATCACAAGAGGAGGTCTAAAGCGAGTATATGAAATTTATATGTTTTACCAGTATTTAAGACAAGCCATGAGTTCATTCATATATATTGTGCCCCCTCTTGATTGAGGTCCTCCCTCTGTCACTGCGTGTTTCTATTTGTATTTTGTAGTTTTTGGAGGAAAAAAAAGATTTGATCACTATTTGTTTAAAGGGAAACCAACTACGGTCTCAAATCAGTGAAAGCTCCATTTTCTCTAATTCTGTAAAAAAAAAAAAGTTGCATATATAGGTTGAAAAGGTACTCTAGTAATCAGTGATATGTGCACCAACAGAGATCCATTTCATTGGTTTCATTTAGAAAAGATTACATGTTATGAGGCGAAGAAATTAAGATAAAACTGGGTGAGAGATTTTCTAATTGTTTTCCTCAATGGTTTCATGCAGGTAGCTCTCTCTCAATTCTGGAGGAACGAGGCCATTACCTCAGACTCTTTCAAGGCTAAGTATTCTTAAGTTCAGAAGTTAGAGATCGTTTACCTTGGTTCCATGAGTACTTATTCGACGATAGTGTTTGCCCGTCTTCATTAACTATAAATGGTCCCTGCCCCATCATCGCTCCACGTCCCAAGGAAGAATGTGCGTCCCAATTTCCTCCTGCACATGTATATTCTCCATGAAACATAATCTTTATTTTCCCATAAACTTCTCCATCACACACACACACACACACACACACACACACACACACACACTTGAGGTTAATGTATAAAATATATTCAGCGTAGCAAGGGAGATACTATGCATAATCTAAATGAAAACATCATCTTTCTAGTATACAAAATTCAATTCCAAATGGGAAGATCCGTGCATGTATGTGTCAATGATCCCATCTGATTCTGAGAAATCAATGAACGCCACTAGATTCGATCATGATCTCATTGTGTGTTTGATGCTTGTATGTTAGTATGTGTGCCATGAAACACCCCCCCAACCCAATTAATGTAAAATGTGGAAGATTATTAACTTTCACTTGAAAAATAGACCATTATAGTTGTATATGTGGATCAATGATTAAAGATTCTAGTCGAAAGTAGTTCATACATGTGGTCATCATCCTTTGATCTTACTAGCATAAAGCAAAATGCGTTCAGTTTGCATGGACATAATCGAATTGTTGAGATAAGAGTCGTGACGAATGAAGATAGAACTGGTGCAGATATTTGGCGAGGTTATCAGTGATAAGGCTGCATGTTATCTTCTTCCTTTAAAATCGATATGCGGATGAAGATGCATGGGTGATGAGAGAACAATTAAAGTAATGTGATATCAAGAGGAAGAATGGTTTATAGGGATTTGGATGATCACATTCTCATTTTAACACACGGCTTCCCTGTCAACATTTGTTGCTCAACCTAGTGTTTTTTTTCCTTGGTTTATGATAAGAAACATTAACAGTGTTATTACATTTTTAAAATAATTAAAAAATTAAGAAGCCTTAATGAAAACACATAAAATTCTAATGCTACTTTATTTATGCATGAAGATTGCAGTACAAAATTATTACTTTTACGTTGAAATAATAAAAGAAGGAAGCAAGACCTACCTCCATATCAGCCATGTTTCTTCTAGATTCCTTTTGAATGCTAAATTATGCCTTTTCTTTGACACATTTTAGTGGTGTAATTGAGTTAAAAGAAAATTTTAATGCACTATGAAGAAAGAAAAGGGCCATTGTATACCAAGAAGTTAGAAGAGGATTTTTGGATATTAGTATCTTTCAAAGCTTATTTGCACCAAAGAAATCAACTAATATTCATAAATTATTTAAAAGACAAAACTAAAGGGGAAAGGACACGCATTACAGCTTCAAAACACCATTTCCACCAATTAGAGTGTCATGCAATCAAGTTTAGTTTGAGCATTCAATCAAACATCGACTCTTCAAAAGACAAATAAGAATTGGGATAGATAGAAACACATGCACACACATGTAGTATGTATGCATATATGTATATGTATGTATGCATATACATATATGCATATGTATATATGTATGTATGTATATGTGTGTGTTTGAGAGAGAGAGAGAGAGAAAGGTTTTAATACACAAGGTGTAACATAAGAGTTTATATACACCTAAAATACACCATAACCCATCCATATCCATGATCGAGAGAAAATATACTGCAACTCATTCATATCCATGAGCGTAGCCCATCCATATCGAGAGAAAACTAAAAACCAGCTGAATGTCGCTGACGTGGCGCAGTCTCAACCCCAGATATGGGGTTGAGTAATAATGAGTGGCATTTTGTCAAAAAAAAAACTTTTCATCCCCTGTGTTTGTCATCCATAATCTCTCTCTTTCTCATCCCTAGCTCAAAATGTCGCTCTCTCTCATCCCCAGACGCGCCAACCCCTCTCTCGATCTCTCTCTATCTTGTCGCTGCCCTCGTTCCAACTCTCTCGATCTCACCCAAACTCGCTCTCATCGCTACCTCAGCCACTCGATCATGTTGCTGCCCTCTCAAATCCCTTTCTTCTCCTCTTTCCCTCTTTCAAATCTCATCCCCGATTGCCTAATCTATGTCCCCACTACCTCGTCACCTTAGATATTTAGCCCTCTCTGTTGCTACCCTAGCCTCTCTCTCTCTCATCGCTACCCTCATCCTTGGTGGTTCTCTTCTTCTCATCCTCCCTCTCCTCACACATCCGACGCCTCCTCCTCCAGTTCCGCAGCCATCGCCTCTCTCTCTGTTTCTCTTTCAATTCATTAACTTTCCTTCTTCTTCATTGAGCCAATTGAATGGAGATGTGGAACAGACTCGCTGGCGTCACCATCGGTCTAGGCTTAAAAAGACTGGTGAGTTCTTTGTGCACAATGCTTATTTATATTCATATAATGTGCTAGTGTTTGCTTGTTTGTTGATAATATTATTACTTGTTCGGGATTGAAGAGACAGAAGCATGAGGTGAGGACTTGTGAGTACGAGGATGTCCGATTGCCTTGGCATATGCTGAACAAGGCGGACGCCAAGATCGCCATGTCATCGCTAGCCACGACAAAGCCTGCAAAATTTATTCTTGATGACGCTGCGAGGGATCATGTCTAGAATTTGATGATCAATGAGCATGCATAGAACACATATTTCTGAATAAGATTAGGAGAATTGATGGCACAGTTGCAGATGGCACGTTGGAGCTAGCTGCTTAATTCAATTTCTTCTTATTTTTTGTATATTACTTCTCCATTGATGTAAAGAACTTCTCTAAGAGTTTGTTTAACCTATGGCTTCTCCCATCAAATTATGTAACTGTTGACGTCTGTTTGGGCAACTGAACACAATTTAATTTATAGCACTTTTTTATTAGGTTGTTCTTGCATATTTGTGACTCTTGGATAGTAATTGGATGAATATTTCTTCTTCATTTGTTGAATGAATGAATGTTTCTTCTTCATTTACTAGTGATGGCGAAGCATATTCGAAGATAAGACGCGATTCACAACAACATTGTGAATGTCATCCAACAAATTTAACTAGAACAGAGACAACTACACTAATATAACAATTTTGATGAACAAAATATACAGAGAGGCATATTGAACTTGTTTTTTTATCAAAACACACACACACAAGGTCTGTCAAAATTTCTAAGAAGCGTCAAACCCTAAGAAGTGTCAAACTTCTGTTTGTGTGCAAACAAATTATTACCAGCGAAACAGAGATAGAAAAGGAGAAAATTAGAAGAAAAGATAGAGAGAAGGGATTAACAAGCAGAAAAGGAATCAAATGGAGAAGATATATGTGCTGTCATCTTTGCTTATGTTGTAATTAAAATATTGATGTGATTTGCAGCTGCAGCAGCTGAGAGCTCTCTCTACTGCTGAGAGCTGCAGCTACAGCTGCTGCTGCTCTCTGCATAACTCTCTCTACTGCTACATTTCAATACGCATATATGTATATACAAACATACACATGCACACATGCACAATCCAATTCCATATACTAAAGATTAACACACAATACGCATAATAAACAATTAACATTCCAATGGCCATAAAACAGCTCATATGAACGAGCTTCTACATAGTTGTCCAATGGGAAACATGATCCCATACACACATCACACATCACACATCATTCTCCCAAAACCATACTAATTAAGTCTTTCTCCCACAATTTCTTTGCTCAGTTTTGTTCCCCCACACCCCCCCCCCCCCCCCCCCCCCCCCCCCCCCCAGAATGGGGAAAAGCAAACTAGTTAATGCTCTTATACCATTATATGTAATAATGCTCATTATACCATTAAATTAATATTCATTTTGCTTTTTCCGGCTATAATTAGTTAATATTTCTGAATATGCTAAAAATAACAACACCCATTCAATGTAACATTCAAACCTATAAATAAATGGTGTTTATAACACTTGTAGTTCTCAATCATCTAATCTCATGCAAAGAAAAAGGAAATCTCATAGTTCTGAAAGCTCAAAACGAGTTCAAATGCTAATTATATCATACAAAAGCTTGCATGCATGTTGTGACGTGTTGTTTACCTCCATTGAACCACAACAAGAGTGGCGTGGATGCCTTGTCCCCAGCTGCCGCAGTGAAGTAATAAAACAGCGCACGGCCAGCTTCAGGATCAACAGTGACATACCCTGCGTACTGATCAAAATCCGGCGAATCCTCCTCGATTTCTGGCTGCCCCGGTAGGCCGTCCACCCTGTCGGCCTCCATGTCCCCGCACTGATTGGCTAGGTACGCGTCGCAGACAGCGATGTCGTCCAACGACGACATGTCGAGCGGCACTGCGGCCCTTGCGTCGGGCTGTACTGGGCGATAGTGACCATATCCTTCAATGCCATTCACAAAGGCAAGAAAAGGGAGTAGTATAGTGAGGAGCAAGCCCATTGCTCTGCTTACAGTATTGGTTTGTGATTTGAAAAATTGAAGGGGCGAGGAGAGTCTTTTATATAGGAAATTGCCCAGCTGGTGCAAGATGCAAGTAGTCTGTTAGTCACGCCTTTTGAATTGTCACTGGAATACAGATTGCATGGGCGAGGAAATGGGGAAGTATGCCCACTGTGCTTCATTCTCAAATTTATTCTTTTGTGATTTCTTCTTACTTTCAGAATTTAAGAATATAAATTTTTTTTTTTTCTGTGTTACCATGGATTTTAGTTGCCCCTGCTTGCTATGTCTCAGGTGAATGTAGAAACTAAAATTACAATAAAAAGTTTTTTAAATTACCTGCCTACATATATGTTGTAATGCTATTATGATACCTTAGGTGCACGGCTGGCTCTGCTGCAAGGTGCCCCCTGCAACTCCCTCTATTTTCTCCTTTTAAATCACTTGTGAGAGAGGCTCGTAGGAATGAAGGTAAACCCCAATATCGAGAGAATCGTTGAGTTAAGCAGGGCTACTTTCAGAAGTATCAAGAATGTCGATACTCTCATTTTGATTTGATTGATACACCACCCATATCTAAGATCCAAACAAGTTGGACGTGATCTACTAACTATAAACTAGTTAGAATCAAAATTTTATAGACTTTCATTATCATTTACCCACTCATCAAAGTGATTAAAAAATCGACATTTTTGAGAGACCTAAAACTGCTCAACTTTGAGACCACTTTGATGAACAGGTAAATGATAACAAAAATCCGTGAAATTTTATTCCTAACTAATTTATAGTTAGTAAATTCCTAACTAATTTATAGTTAGTAAATCACATCGAACGGTTTGAATTTTACATATGGATGGTTTATCAACCAAATCAAAATGAGAGTATTGATACTTCCAAAAGTAACCCAACTCAACTCAGAATCGTTTGTTTAATTCCTGAGACAAAAAGCCCAGACTTCATGTTTTCTTTCTTTATTTAAGAAGGCTTATATTTGTGATTGTTCCGCTTGCTACAGCCTCTGATAACTCATCTCAAATCTAATACCATTTGTAACTCAATACAAAGGTGGCTGGCTTAAAAGGGACAGGGATGCAGTCGCAAAAAACCATTGGCCTCATTTCAACTTTTAACAGAGAGTTGCCCTTCCCCCTCCAATGCAACACGCAATACTTGTTCCATTGGTTTCTGCTCATTCATCAGTTCCATCGTCGATCATCACCGGAGCATTTTCCTACTGAAAACAAATTTTGAATTGCTTGTCATTAGCAGGCCAAGGTGAAGATCTAGATTCCAACCAAGCTTAACGATCAGCACATGAATCAAAGACTAAAGTCCTGAAAGAAAAGTTTTGTAAACAAGGCCAATTGGGCACAGGTATCCCCTCAGTTTAAACTAGATTAACTTTAGCACAGTCATCAAAATCACAAGATACCTATACTACAGCCAGATTTAATCCAACACGCTTCAGTTTCACTTTTACGCAGAAAAGAAGAAAAAAAAGAATGAGCAGGATTATCCCAACTACATGTTTCTCACTAATAACTGGATAGTCTGATATGAAATCCTCTTCATCCTCTGTTAATATAACAAGAACAAAAGCAAAGGCAAAAGGTGCAAAATCTTGACAGCAGCCAGGTGCCAACATTCCCATAAACCATCTAAAAGAAACCAAAAAACCCTTAAATTCCCTCAATCAAAGCTACTATAGTAAATGCTACTGCAGAGATTCAAGAGGCGGCGCCAGTTCAGAGAGCTTAGACTTTCTTAGGCTTCCTAGTAAATGCTACTGCAGAGATTCAAGAGGCGGCGCCAGTTCAGAGAGCTTAGACTTTCTTAGGCTTCCTAGGAGCAATCTGTGTTTCGGGCTGCAAAAGAAAATACAGAAACTGAGGACATGCATGATAACAGGCTGCAAGTAGTTTAAGAAACAATCAGTCTGAATTACATCATTTAATCTGAATCCAACAATGAACTTTTGGAGTACCATCATTTACATATAATGAGAAAAAAAATAGATAATGAAAAAAATAAAATGGCCACAAATTTCAATAGATGAAAATGGGCTTCCTCGTTTTTGGATGTTGGGAGGTCCTGATATTATCAATATTTAAATTTATACTATTTGATAAAAACACTAAAATATTTCTAAAGTAAATATCATTCTGATTTTAAAGGGGAACACGAAGTATAACAGGTAATAAGGTAGCCCCGTGTTTATATAGTCAGACTGTTAACAAAAAGGAGCAGCAGTTACCAGACTCGAGAATCTGGGAGTAGCAGCAATGTTGCTCAGCAACTGTTGACGCTCAAATCGTCTCTCTTAAACCCAGAAACAAATCAATTCAACAAGCATGCATTTACAACCAAATATTAAAAAAACTCAGGCGATGGTTCTTAACAGATCAATTAAGCAAGCACACATTTACAACCAAATCTTAAAAAAAAAATTCCAAGAGATGTACCTCTTCCTTAACAGATCAATTAAACAAGAATGCATTTACGATCAAATCTTAAAGAAAATTCAAAAGATGTACCTCTTTCTTAACAGCTCAATTCAACAAGCATGCATTTACGACCAAATTTAGAAGGAAAAAAAATCAAGAGATGTACCTCTTTCTTAACAGGTTCTTCCTTTTCTGACAGGATCAATTCAATATGACAAGGAGATGACATATAAGCTGCAATTAAGGAAAAAAGGTTATTTAGCAAAGAGTTCTAAAACCTCAAATAAAGATTATGTAGACCAAATAGGACTAACGATTGATCCGCCCATGGGCACGGTATGTCCGTCGCCTCTGCTTCTGGGCCTGGTTCACTTGGATGTGAGATATATAAAGTGTATCGACATCCAAGCCTTTGACCTGAGTAGATTAACAAGTAATAGAAAAACTGATTAGAAAAATAGGCGGTGGTTCTAAAACTGAAAACAATGCATTATTCTAGAATTATAATCACTCAAAAAGAAGATTTCAAATTTGAAGGAAACAAATAATGCAGAGGTTCATACATCAGCATTGCTTTCAGCATTTTTAAGTAAATCAAGGATAAACTTGGCAGACTTAGCAGGCCAACGTCCCTGTCCATTGGAATGACGGTTCTTAGCTTGGGCAGTTCGGCCAACACCTCCACAAAACCTACGGAAAGGAATAGCCTGCTTGTGAGCAATGACATCCTCGAGATACCTCTTAGCCTTGCCCAAAGGCAACTTTCTAATTGCAAAAGCTGTTTCCCGAGTATTCTGTCGAAATAGATAAGTAGGCAGACATGACATGAGAAAGAGGACAGGCACTTGGAATCTTGTAGTAGCTACTACAAGTACTCTATTGAGATGCTTCAACTAATAAAAACATACATCAGACTGAGTTTTAATATGGCCTTTGTTCAAGCTATGACAACTATTCCCTTTCTGAAAACAAAATTAATACTCGGCTAAACAAACATTAACTTTTATAAACAAATCCACATACACAGAATCCTTGGAACTTGCTTGGCAAAATGTTTCTGCTTGGTAACATCAACAGTAAGTGGAAAAGGCATGTTTAGAAATTAGATTATAAAAATTGTCATAACTAGATG
This sequence comes from Agave tequilana, assembly GCA_038442645.1. Taxonomy (NCBI): domain Eukaryota; kingdom Viridiplantae; phylum Streptophyta; class Magnoliopsida; order Asparagales; family Asparagaceae; genus Agave; species Agave tequilana. Next base: position 52,231 of record JAVJIF010015901.1, read on the forward strand.
ACTTGGTACAACCCATAACCCTCATTTCATTCCCTAGTATCACATGAAAATGACAATAAAGGCTACTCAGGATTTATTCTATCATAAAATACTTTGTGCTAAATAAAACATTCATGCGTTCATCCCTATACTATACAGATGTGCAAATGCTTACATATGCTGAATAATCGTAAATAAAAAAACAATAATGACATAACATACATAGTTTAGTTTATTATAGAAATTCTACAATATCATGATAAACTACAGATCCCAATATTTTGTAGAAGAGCAAGACTGAGGAGGAATGTTCAACTAAGCAAGATATTGTGTTATAAAGCAGACAAACGTATCTACTTCTATAAAACTCAAACTGTTAACCAGGTCCAAGGAACAAACCCTCTTATTCGGCAAGAATGCCATGAGCTCTCAATGCTCATGCCAATTCATTTTTGTTATATGGGATACATTTTTGTCATATGGGATTAAGAAAGAACTACCTATTTAAAAACAGAAATATAAATGAAACAAAAAGTTAGGCTATAAAAATAATTTTCTATCTACATTGAATTTACATCAATAAAGTCAGTAGAGGTTCACCAAAATGTGGATGATTTCCTACAATCTACAAGAAATACAGTGATCAAGATAAAAGAGCTGCTTTCCCCCAAAACGTCATGGAAAATGAAAATAGAATTGTTGTACACGCACACATGCAAAAAGAGGGATAAAAATAGAAGCCAGCCACATATACATAGTGGAGTTGGCAATTGACAGGTGAGATTTAAACCTGGCAGCTATCACATTATTTTTTTTTTTATGAAAATAGTAATCAAACAGCATTACACCAATGTGCTTCAATCCAAACTCAATCAGACAGTCGTGCCCACTGTGACTGGAATGTGCTATTAAATGGGTTATATGAGTTGCAACAAGGCCGCACATTTATATACAGGCTGGGTTCAGGTCTCCTAATCAGGCCCAACTGTTGAACAATCAGGGTTTCCAGGTTGCTATAATTACCTAGCAAACAGACCTCAATCTGACCATTATTACCACCCCGATCAAGAGGCCCTTTAAGCCAATTCATATAGAAAGCAGACCCATCTTTTTTCCAAGGTAATGAAAATAAAAATCAACGTGCATTTTAATTTGGAAAATAATAAATAAAGATTACTAGATAATCATTATTTTACATGTTTCACTGTTTATTGAACCTCTTGTCATTGATAAAGCCTACAACGGTTCACCCAATAACAGTGAAGATGATTTTCCCTAAAGTTTACGAGAGGTGTGTTCATGGAGGAAGCAAACCCCTGCTTTTTTACTTTAGGTTGTGGAGATTAAAAAGAATCTCTTTGTCCACGAGTAAATATAAAAAAAATATACAAAATACTGACTCAATAGTTTTCTGGACGTGCCATTGTCTATTGAACCTTTTGTCATTAACATAATCTACATAGGTGCACCCAATAACAGTATACATGATTTTCCTAAAGTGTACGAAAGGCCAGATCATGGGAAACAACAAATCCCTGCTTTTTTCTTTCGGTTGCCAAGATAAAATTCAGTTTGAGATAAAATTAACTCATTGAGGAGCAGAAAATGTAAAAAAAACAAAAAAAAAAAAAACTAACTCAATAATTCACTGATGTGCCATTGTCTATTGAACCTTTTGTCATTAACATAGTCTACATAGGTTCACCCAATAACAATGTACATGATTTCCCTTAAGTGTACGAAAGGCCTGTTCATGGAGACAACAAACCCCTGCTTTTTTCTTTAGGTTGTCGAGATAAAACTTCATTCTCATTGGTAGATAAGAAACTAACATAACTAAAAATTGACCAGTGATATTTTTGTGTGCACTCTATTTGTCACTAACATGACATAGAGAGGTTCAGCCAATCCTAAAGTTTGAGTCATGTTTGGGGAGAAAACTAAGCTTTTTCTGTAGGTGTAGAAATAAAATTTGATGCTTTTTCTTCAGGAGTAGAAATGAAATTTGATTGCATAGTGAATTAGATAACATAACATAGAAACTAAATTGTATTAATTTATTTATGTGCCACTGTCTATTGAACCTTTTGTCATAAAGGTAGTCTCCAAAGGTTCACCCAATAACAATGATGATGATTTACCTAAAGTTTACGAGAGGCCTGTTCATGGAGACAACAAACCCCTGCTTTGTCTTTAGGTGTGGAAATAAAATTTGATCTCATTGTGGATCAGACAATAAGATAATAGAATCTGAACCATAACAATTTTCTCTGTGTACCATTGTCTAATGAATCTTTTTTCATAAACTGTCTCAAAAGGTTCACCCAATAATCGTGTAGATGATTCCCTAAAGTCTACGAGAGGCCTGTTCATGGAGACAACACGCCCCTGCTATTTTGTTGATGTTGTGGAAATAAAATTCTCTCATTGTCCAAAATAAGATAATGAAAACTTGCTTGTATTAATTTTCTTTATGTGCTATTTTCTGTTAAATCTTTTGACAGAAATATAGCCGATAGATGTTCACCCAAAAGCAGTGTACATGTTTTTCTAGTGTTTACGTGAGAACTGTTCGTGCAGACACCTGTTTTTTTCCTTCTCAGAGTGGAAATAAATCATGTCATTATGAATTAGAAAATAAAACAATAAATACTTAGTCATGATAATTTTCTGTGTCATTGTCTATTGAACTCTTTACTCATCAACATAGCCTACAAAGCTTCACCCACTGTGTAGATGATTTCCCTAAAATTTAGGAGAGGCATGTTCACGGAGACAACAAACCCCTATTTTTTTCTTCAGGTTGTGAAGACAAAACAAGTTTTCATAGTATATAAGAAAGTAAGAAAAATTATAAACTGACTGGTAATAATTTAAAATTTGGAAATAGTAAATAAAGATCACAAGATAATTATATTGAACCTTTTTCCATTAAATACTCTACAAAAATTCACCCAATAATAGTGTATAAGGCTTCCCTCGAGTTTACAGAAGGCTCAAAAGATCCTTGCTTTATTTCTTTACGGTATGGAAACTTAATGTCCTATGGAATTATAAAATAAGAGCAATTTTTTTATTAGAAATAAGAAAAATAAAAATCAAATGGTGATAATTTTCTGTATTTGACATCATCTATTGAACCTTCTGGCATTGACATTTCCTACGAAGGTTCACCAAACAATGATGCAGACATTTACCCTAATGTTTATGAGACACCAATTCATGGAGACAACAGACCTGTATTTCCTTCAGGGTTTGGGAATCAAACTTTAATGCAAATTCATCCAATTACTCGTGACAAAAATATCTTGGCCTCTCAATTACAACTGATCAACTCTTCCAATGAGTAGTCCAGAGAAACTAGCAACTTAACGCGAAAAGAAATCATATAGATCATGCATCACCTTTGAAAGACAAGAATTTCAACAGTACATGTGTATTAAATTTATTATACATATGGAATGATTTTATCTCGCATATAGGAGAGATTGCATATGAAACTGCAAGATTGATATTTATATGAATCATATTAATTATAGAGAAGGAAGGACCCCTATTTACTTCATATTAAATAAGATAGTTTAGTCAAATCTATAATTGCACAAGATGAGGATTTAAAATACAGCTATAAAATATCAAACCTGCCAAGAAAAACTTAACCATGAGAACAGATTCAGAAGAATAGAAGTAATATAAGAAATCACTTTACGATCAGCCCATTCAGCACACAACCTTAGGGAGGTACTATAAGGGTCACACTCTTCAGGTTACAAAACAAATTACTCCATTTGAGCTATTTTCCTACCGTACCGATAATCATGCACCCAAACATTGAATCAGTTTCACCAAATCAATCAGGCTGATAAATCCCCTCAAACTGAACACAGACACACCACGTAGCGTGCACCCAAAGAAATCCCACTAACATGGATAAGTTTTTGCGCGCTGAAGAGGTGAAAGCCATCCAAGAGTTATTATTAGCCTATGGTTCCCTTGTTCATTTGGGAATTGGGAATTACAGTAGTTGGTGATTACTGACAAGTTGCCCGCTCTACATTTCCAATCTCGCCAGATCTCAAACAAAAAATTACCATGGTATGCGTCTTAACACACGTCCTAACACGCTCTAACTTATACAAAGATAACTGCAAAACGAATAAATACTCAGGATGATCACCTAGCTTCATTTTTTCATCATTGTCACCATTAAAGATAACGTATGCTATAACCGAACTATCTAAGTTATTATTAACTACTGAAAAAGCACAAGAATTACAAAAATAAGATTGTTCTTCAAACGCACACACCTTGAAGTGAACCCTGAGGTTCTGACCCATAGCCTTGGAAGCTGCAAAATGAATCCACAGCAAAAAAAAATTAGTTTAGATCTAAGAAAAAAATGAACAGAGATCTAAAATTGAAGAATCTTGACGAAATAATTGCTTACACTTGGTGGGGTTGGAGGGTTCTCTCGAGTACTTCACCTGTTTTCATCGTTATCAAAAACACAACCAAAACGATGTTAATACCCAAAAAAGAAAAATTAATAACAGGATCGCAAAAGAGAGATAGAAATGAGAATAAGAGAGAAAGGATTCGATCTACCATGGCTGCGGCGGAACGATGAAATGGGAGAAGCCAAAAACCCTAACCCTCAACACTCCCCGCAAATAAAAACTCCAGCTTTAAAGGGCCCGGCTGCATCTATTAGGGCATCCAGTTGGATGCTATCCGGTAGCAGTTGGGCCCGATAACCCGTCGGATCCGACCCGAATTTCGGATTTGGAACTTTGGATTTTTTTTGGCCCTGGGGCCCACAAGCAGTATTACATTCTCACATAGCTTTGACCAACATTCCTGCGAGCTATATTTCAACCCATACAACTCTCTTAACTTCTCATCTCTGGCCATGAAGTTAATGCCCTGATTATCCTCTCTGTATATCTGAGTACATCGAAATTCAACAAAGTAGCTAATAGTAAGTTTACAATCCATAACTATGGAGAGCTGATGCAGGATGAGCCACTTCTTTCGCTTAGGGGTGTCAAACGGGGGCACGGCGGGCCAAATACTGCCGGCCCGGGTTTCTTTAGTGAACTTCGGTCCGGTACCCGGCTGGTGCAGGCCGGGACGGGACGGCTCGATTATTTATTAAAAAATTAAAAAAATTCTAAAAACTTTCTAGAAATTTTTTTAAAAATCTAATAAATTTCTAAAAAAATCTTAAAATTTTCTAAGTGAAAAAATTGGCGAGAAAATTGTAAGTTGTGAAATAAAAATATAATTTCTTTTATTAATGATTCAACAAAATGAATAAAATTCACCACTTTTTGCGAGTCAATTCGAGCCCTATTTTTACAGGGTTGCAACCTGGAGGCGGTAAATTTGAAGGTTCCCAAGCAGCAACAAACTCAGCACACGCTCCGAATAACTCCCCCGAGCAATCTCTCACTGTGAAACTGGCGCCACCCCTCGCCGATTCCTCGTCCAGTGCTCCATCACTATTAACTTCGAGCCAGGAGTCATCTGGGGGCCAACCACCTAAGGAAAGCCGGCGAGTAGAGAGTAGGATTCAGAAATGGCGAGGCCCCAACACTTGAGTATGCAGACTCCTCCTACCTTCCTATGTTCATGCAATGGCTCCGCTGTTCTGAGACAGGTACTAACACAGCATTGATTACTTGCTAATCATTACTACTCCTCTGATTGAACACGAGCTGATTACACTCCTTCCAATTTGGCATGCAAGCGTCGCAATGCAGCTTTTCCGCCCCTGTTGAACTAGCATGTACCAAGGCCACGCCCAGGCAGGAGGTTCCACCGAGCTTTGAGTCCAAAACCTGGCTTTCTCATGTCAGTGATCTTGCACAGAATGGCCCGAAGGTTCTTGGACTTCTCACAGTCGCATATAAGTTGTTCGATAGATTCCTCAGCTGAATTGCACCGCCAACACACAACCACCCACATTCAGTGGCATACGCAGGATTTTCACTCAGTAGGGACGGAAAAATGAGTCGATTGGACTCAGATAAGCCATACACAATAACAACCATCGATGTTCACTTCATTAAACCGGTTATTCAACTCTTGAAGTTGCATTTCTATCACCGCATAAAATACTTCAACGCGACAATAATGAAGGTTCTTACTTTCTAGATGAGTTCGATAAAAGAATTTTTTGATAAATTTTTACTCTATCAAGAACATATTTTTTGATGTGATCAAAAGTAATAAAACTAGGTCGAGTTGAGTATCAGCAACAAAACAAAACATAACTTTCATCTAGATCTAGCAGAAACTTAGTGCAAACCAGGTAGCACTGCACAGGCCTTTCGTGATGCTCGTTGCCTCAAGGGGATAGTCATCAACTAATACTAGTTCTGCTTCATATCAAACACATCGAGGTAGTAAACCCCAAGCTCACCATTTCCAACATGAGGAAAACTATGAAAATCATTGAAAAGATGTAGTTTTCTCTGCATCTCGGAAACTTAGCCGTCCAAACAACGAACGAATGAGTTTCGACAAGAAATTTGCAGAATCCGCCATGCTTGAAATCTCCACTCACTTGAATTACTCTTCTATGATCTCCAATTCAACGACTCTTACCCATTGGAATTGTTGTTCCTTATGACAGTGATATTCGTCCCAGAACTCAAAATACGCAACACGCCAGGCAATCCGATTAGGGACTTTAGTTTTCCGAAAGAGAAGGTAAGCAGGAGCATCCATTCCAGCTATATGTCATAATTATAAGGCCGATCTAAGTGTCCTCAGACCATTGTATAATCTGCAAAATCAATCAAACCACTTGAAATACCCTTGGCACTAAAAAGACTCACCTTCAACCTCTCCATCACTACATTCTCACCCAACTAATGACCCTGCATTTGCATCCTCATTCCCTTCAGAAGAAACCTGACAGTTTACTATCATACCATATAACATCTCTCACAGGAATTTTATCAAACAGATTACGTGCATCTAAAGCTCACCCATCTTTTAGGTTGACCCACCATCAATAATCTATCTCCAATGATGGAAAAAAGAAAAGAAGAAGCTCCTCAATGAAGCAAAGCCCATGTTCCAAAAATAAAACAGTAAATCATCGAAAGACCTAAATTAAACTTGCCCTCTTCCCTCATCAAAGCATCTCTAAACTCTCGCCCCTCCCATATTAAATATCAATCCCAAAATGCCAACTCTCTCCCCCCTCTCCAATCCCAATGTTCGAGACGCTTGTAAGGTCCTAATTGAACCCCACGACTGCGACGAGAACGAGATCAACGACGGTGAGCCAGGCACAGACGGAGGTAGTGCAGTGCAGGAGGCCGGCGAGTAGCGGGCGGAGGAGGTGGGGTTGGGGGAGGCGACTAAATTTCAGTGGGGGTGACCGCCCCCACTCGCCCCTATGTAGGTCCGCCAGTGCCCACATTGATATTCCACCAAGTGAGAAACACTCTAGTTTGAACACCACCGCGCGCAAGCTTCCAAATCCAAGCTTGGATTTTGGGAGCGCACTTGATTCTCCAAATCCATGCCCATCCACGATTAACATCCGAAGGGTGACGAACACTGGATCGAGTCAATTAGCACTTATAAGTCTCTTTCACCTTTATCCATGCCCAAGATGAGCCTTGCCTGCATTGCAGAGGGTAGCAGTGTCCTCTATCAAGAGTCTATCTGTAAATCACCTAGAGGGGGGTGAATAGGTGATGGCTAATCTTATAGTCAATAATGCAGAATTAAAAACTTATTACACTAAACATCACGTATAACACAAGAGTGTAGCCGAATTCCCTGTGAAGGGCTCTGGACTAACTCCTCAAGATTCCTCTAAATAAGAGTTGAGGTGTCGCGTTGGCTCTCTTGGTTGAATACAAGTGTTAGCAAACAAACCCCAAGCATATAATAATTAAGCTCACAATATATATCAAGCATATAAAGATGAAAGCAATATAAGCATGCAGATATAAACAAGAGTAAGAGATAGAGAGTGAGCAATCGCAAACACGGGAGATTTGTTTCGAGGTTCGAGCACACTTTCTCTATATCCCCGCCTTCAACACTATGAAGGATTTCCACTATAAACCGATCCCACCGGATCACTCGGTGCCGCAACACCTACAAGGCAAGTTCACACTTGAACTCCTTGGACTCTCTAGTCCCGTACACACCGCAAGCCCACTAGCTCGCCGAGGCCGCACCTCAAACACCGAGTTCTCACTAGAACCCGAAACAATGCGAACACACACGTCCGCCTCCTCAAAGAACAAAATGAAGTCTTTGGTGATCACAACACTTTGATCACCTAAAAACAACCTCACAAAAACACTCCTATAGGATGAATATATCAATGGATAGCTCAGGTGTTTGTGAGAAAAACAAGGATGGAATGTGTGGTGAAAAACACAAGAAAATCACTCTTGAAATACTCTTGATAAACTCTCTTTTGATTTAGAAATATTGGCTCTAAAACTTGTGGATATAACCACTGAAATGAGTAGGAAAAACTAGCCCAAAACTTCTTCTAAATCTTATTTAAAACAGCCCCCCAAAGCCCCAATTTATAGGGCTAGAAAAACTAGCTGTTGGGAGCCAGATTGACCTGTCGGTCGACCGCCCGGTCGACCGGCCAACGATCAGATTTCTGACCGTTATGCCATCGGTCGACTGGCCCGGTCGACCGAGGCCTGGATACAGAGAGCAGACTCTCTGTCCGGTCGACCGGCCCGGTCGACCGGGGCTTTCCAGAGAGCAGAGCTCTCTGGCGGTCGATCGACCCGGTCGACCGGCCCTCCAGCCAAGCTGGCGTGCACGTTCTGTGCACGTTCTGTGCACGTCGGTCGACCGACTTGGTCGACCGACTTCAAACTCGGTCGACCGGTCCGGTCGACTGACAGAAGCCAGTTCAGGTCAAATTAGGGATTAAAAACTTGGTCATTTTGGCTCAATTAAAATCCCATAAAATTACCAAAAATCTACAAAAATAGTTTTAACATTATACTTTGATTTATAAACTTGTTTGAACAAAATCAAAACATGTTACAAACATATTGAACTATTTTTGTAACTTAGAAATTTTGGCTAAAAACAAAAACTGTATTTTTCCAAAATTGGTTTTTTCAAAACTTCTCCAAATACAAAAATAAGATATTTTAAACACTTTGAAAGCATAGGGTGTATGGATATGATCCACTACACATACATGGTGAAATATCTATGTTTTTGACATTAAGCTCTAAATATGGTTTTGGTTAAAACATATATACTTGAATACCAAAAACCAAACCGGTATTTTTCTAAAAGTAAACTCTTTTGTATTTTTCCAAAATAAAAATTCTTTTATGAAAACTCATCTAAATCAAGAGTGTATGTGTATAGATATACTTGAGCAATCCACCAACTATTCTATCCTTTACATTTTATCTAAAAATAAAATCTTATAAAAACAAACCTAGACTCAAGTCTTGATCTTGAAGTCTTCACTTGAAGTCTTCTCATCTTCTTGACTTGGTCCAAACTTGATCCAAAGAGTTAGACTCCTCTTGAGTACTTGATGTCGTCTTGATGCACAAGCTCTTGAATCAAACCGTGTTAGCTCTAAAACTTGACTTTAAATCCTTTGTAGAAGCTACACACCTACTAAGATCTTGATCATAAATCTGAAACTAATTAAACACAAGATCATTAGTACCATAACTATATGAGTTGATCATCATCAAAACTAGAGTGATAGGCCTTTGGGCCAACAATCTCCCCCTTTTTGATGATGACAAAACTCATAGAGTTATATATGCATGGATTAAAGTAAAGCTCCAAAGAAGCTCCCCCTTAACTCATGCATAACAATAAACAAATATATATATGGCAATAAAGCACATGAAACATGTATGCAAACATAAGGAGATAAACATGCCAATCAAGCATAAAACACATCAAATTCTGTTGCTCCTATTTGCAAAACAAAGTAATATGCATAAACAAGAAATTCTTCTCCCCCTTTATGTATAAAGCAAGGAAAACATGCATAAATACCTAAAATACTTCTCCCCCTTTTTGTCAATCATCAACAAAGGGGTTAAAGTAAACACAAAAACAATGTTCTCCCCACAAAGAGGTGAACTCAAATCAATCAATAAAAAGTTATATGCAATATACCTTTATGAAAAGGAAGACGCTAAGTTAACTTCCCTACATATATGCATTACATGAAGAAGGGATGACAAGCCCTAACTCACATAACACATAATATGCAATGCATAAGAGAAGATGTGAAGCTCCCTTTACACATGTGTACCGCATAAAGAAGAGTTGTCAAGCTCCTCAATATAAGATACACTCAACATGAATCTATATGTAGAAGAGATGTTAAGCTCTTCTTGTATATAGGCAATATAAATCAAAACATTTTTAATTTTCTTATTAAAACAAAATTTTGAATTTTCTCAATGAAAACAATTTTGAGATATCTTAGTAAATCAAATTTTAAGATACCAAATATTGTAATAAACATTACAAATTTTGAATTTTAATCAAAATAGAATCATATTGTACCAATTGAAAATTATTGCATATTTTTGATATCAATAAAAATATCAATTTAAAAATAATGCATAAGCTTACTAAAAGATATCAATTGAGAAATTAATTGAAAATTAATATTTGAAAGAAGCTTAGCATAAACATAGTTTGTGCTTTAAATATGTAAATATCTTTGAGAATCAAGCACAAATAAATCATATATATGTATAAATTGATATTATTTGAAATGAAGCATACATATATAGGAGACAAAATATGAGTATATACAAAATGAAAATACCAATTGAGATCAAGTATATAACTCATAACCTACCACCTATTATATGCTCAAGATAAAAGATTTTCAATAGGGCTTACAAGACATAATCGCCCATCCATCTGCCCATTGACGGTGTTGGTAGGGGTTTTCAAAAATAGGGTTTGAAAAATATTTTTATAGTGAAAAACACTACCAAATTGAAGAATAAATAAATAGTTAGATTAATTTGAAAAACTAGTTAAAGATCCTTAAAAAATATGAAATCAAATCATGAAACATACTAAATACATAAAGTTGTCACTCAAGATCTATAAAACTTAAAAATAATCATGAAACAAAGTCATGAATAAACAAATAAAGTGTGAGTGTACAAAAATCATGTAATTAGCATTTTTCATGAAGATAATCAATAACGCTCAAACAAACATGAAACTCATTTTATCAAAAAAATGAAAATCATTTTTCATTTAAACATAACTTCTAGGTATATGTATGAATTATCCAAAACTAACAATATGCATACATATCCCAAACATAAAAGAGTCAATAATGTAAATTGCATGAAGGCAAATGACTCATGGGGTATACATGTATATTTATTAGATTTGAATACACAATACATATACATGAAGTAAAACATGAAAAATAGGCAAAACAAGTGTAAATGAGAGAATCATCAAAACTAGGCTATACATGTGCATATAGTGAGTACAAATGAACAATGAAGTGCAAACATATATGAATCAATTTGTTACTCACTACTTGTACATGTATATATCTAAGTTTTAATAAAAATTACATTTAAACTAGTATTTACCACATGAAGCACAAAGCAAATAAAACATGAACATGTTAAAAATATCATATATGAACAAGCATGTAAATAAACTAGGAGTTTAGAGATAATTACCAAATCAAAGAACTATACTCCAAATCTCCAAAACATGGTGGTTGTCCCACCAAACCTCCTTGATAGCGGTGCATCAAAAATGTGTTCATCAAGTCCATGTGCATCCACCATCAAGGCACTAACTCTCTCACGTCGTGTGAGATCCCGCACCTACATCAAATACACAAGGTGGGAATTTTGGTACTCATTTTCTTTTGGGTCCTTGAGGGTTAGCTTTGTAAGGAACCCAAACATTTTTCTTATTAGCAAAATTAATATGATGTATCTTATCAAAATAAAACTTTGCTAAATGGTCTTTGCGGCACAATGACAAGTGTACACTCTACTATGCACATGTGTATGAGGGTGATTGTGGCGTGCAAAGTGTGCATATGCATGATGTGGATGATGTGCATGAATATGTGGAGTTTGTTTCTTTGAAAACAAAGACTCCAATTTAGAGTGGTTAAATGCACATGTGCTCAAGGTTGAGCTCAAACAATTAATTTTATTTTTCAAATAATTAATATCATTTTGATTAATGGTGGCATGTAAAGCATGATCAATAATCTTTTTCTTTTTAGAAACATTTTCTTTTTCAACCATTTTTCTTTTTAAAGAGTTATTTTCTTGAAAAATAACTTCCTTTTGTTTTTCCACCAAAATAATTTTGTTTTTTAATGAAGTATTTCCTTCACATAAATCATTTAATTTAGAAATCAAGGAAATATTCTCATTTTTCAAAGTTTCATTTTCTTTTTCAATGCATGCAACTTTATTTTTAAAAGAAACATTTTCTTTTAACATGCAATCAAAATTCTTTTTCAAATTTTTATTATCATTTTTAAGCAATTCATATTTTTCTAAGAGTTGTTGACAAAATGATGCTAGTTCATTATATGGCATTTCAACATCTTCTTCTACTTCAGATTCGATATTTACCTCAAGGGGGTTATCCCCTTGGACCATGTGGCACACGTTGGAGGTATCACTTCCAACATCCGAATTGCTCCCCGCATAATATTGTTCTTTTTCGTCAAGAGAGATCAACGAGTTCCATACTACAAAAGCCGAATCAATGTTAGAAACCCTAGATAAATAATCATCATTTAGGGTTGACTTTAAAGCATGTAGGGCTTTTGCATTAGCCTCAATATTTTTGCCATTTAAACAATATGAATCTCTAGTAGTGGCAAAATAAACATAAATACCTAGGCCTTTGAGGAATAAAGCCATCTTAACCTTCCAAGTTTAAATGTTAAGAATGTCAAAGGTGGGAGGTGACATGAAGTCCATGGTGTGTGTAAACAATATTGTGATTAGCCTAAAAATGAGGATCTTTAACTCTGGTTGTAAGACCCAAATCAAGAGCACTTGGCTCTGATACCAATTGTAAATCACCTAGATGGGGTGAATAGGTGATAGCTAATCTAATGGTCAATACTGCGGAATTAAAAACTTATTACACTAAACACCACGTATAACACAAGAGTGTAACCGAATTCCCCGTGAAGGGCTCTGGACTAACTCCTCAAGATTCCTCTAAATAAGAGTTGAGGTGCCGCGTTGGCTCTCTTGGTGAATACAAGTGTTAGCAAACAAACCCCAAGCATATAACAATTAAGCTCACAATATATATCAAGCATATAAAGATGAAAGTAATATAAGCATGCAAGATATAAACAAGAGTAAGAGATAGAGAGTGAGCAATCGCAAACACAGGAGATTTGTTTCGAGATTCGAACACACTTGCTCTACATCCCCGCCTTCAGCACTATGAAGGATTTTCACTATAAACCGATCCCACCGGATCACTCGGTGCCGCAACACCTACAAGGCAAGTTCACACTTGAACTCCTTGGACTCTCTAGTCCCGTACACACCGCAAGCCCACTAGCTCGCCGAGGCCGCACCTCAAACACCGAGTTCTCACTAGAACCCGAAACAATGCGAACACACACGTCCGCCTCCTCAAAGAACATGATGAAGTCTTTGGTGATCACAACACTTTGATCACCTAAAAACAATCTCACAAAAATACTCCTATAGCATGAATATATCAATGGATAGCTCAAGTATTTGTGAGAAAAACAAGGATGGAATGTGTGGTAAAAAACACAAGAAAATCACTCTTGAAATACTCTTGATAAACTCTCTTTTGATTTGGAAATATTGGCTCCAAAACTTGTGGACATAACCACTGAAATGAGTAGGAAAAACTAGCCCAAAAACTTCTTCTAAATCTTATCTAAAACAGCCCCCCCAAAGCCCCAATTTATAGGGTTAGAAAAACTAGCAGTTGGGAGCCAGATTGACCTGTCGGTCGACCGCCCGGTCGACCGGCCAACGGTCAGATTTTCTGACCGTTGTGCCACCGGTCGACCGGCCTGGTCGACCGAGGCCTGGATACAGAGAGCAGACTCTGTCCGGTCGACCGGCCCGGTCGACCGAGGCTTTCCAGAGAGCAGAGCTCTCTGGCGGTCGACCGACCCGGTCAACCGGCCCTCCAGCCAAGCTGGCGTGCACGTTCTGTGCACGTCGGTCGACCGACTTCAAGCTCGGTCGACCGGTCCGGTCGACCGACAGAAGCCAGTTCAGGTCAAATTAGGGATTAAAAACTTGGTCATTTTGGCTCAATTAAAATCTCATAAAATTACCAAAAATCTACAAAAATAGTTTTAACATTATACTTTGATCTATAAACATGTTTGAGCAAAATTAAAACATTTTACAAACATATTGAACTATTTGTGTAACTTAGAAATTTTGGCTAAAAACAAAAACTGTATTTTTTCAAATTGGTTTTTTCAAAACTTCTCCAAATACAAAAATAAGATATTTTAAACACTTTGAATGCATAGGGTGTATGGATATGATCCACTACACAAACATGGTGAAATTTCTATGTTTTTGACATTAAGCTCTAAATATGGTCTTGATTAAAACATATATACTTGAATACCAAAAATCAAACTTGTATTTTTCTAAAAGAAAACTCTTTTGTATTTTTTCAAAATAAAAATTCTTTTATGAAAAACTCATCTAAATCAAGAGTGTGTGTGTATAGATATACTTGAGCAATCCACCAACTATTCTATCCTTTACATTTTATCTAAAAATAAAATCTTATAAAAACAAACCTAGACTCAAGTCTTGATCTTGAAGTCTTCACTTGAAGTCTTCTCATCTTCTTGACTTGGTCCAAACTTGATCCAAAGAGTTAGACTCCTCTTGAGTACTTGATGTCGTCTTGATGCACAAGCTCTTGAATCAAAACGTGTTAGCTCCAAAATTTGACTTTAATCCTTTGTTGAAGCTACACACCTACTAAGATCTTGATCATAAATCTGAAACTAATTAAATACAAGATCATTAGTACCATAACTACATGAGCTGATCATCATCAAAACTAGAGTGATAGGCCTTTGGGCCAGCACTATCGATAAGTAAGATGAGAATGAACGTGTCCATGGGCTCCCATTGAATATATACAATAGAAATTTTTCTATAGGAATATGAATTTTCTCATTTTTCTTATAGAAAAATTTCTATTGGACATATCCAATGGGGACCCATGAGCACGTCTATTATCATCTCTACCCATAAATTGTCTCATCATGCACAATTCTTGCTGCTTCTTTGGCCATGAGAGCTTTGTGTGGCTCCATTTGACAAAGGCCCAAGCCTCCATCACTTCTTTTTGCACAGAGCTTTTCCCATCTGAACAGTGCAAGGCTTCTTCTCCGCCCTTCGCCTAAAGGAAAACAAGGAAAGTTTCAAATAACTAAAGCTAGTACCCATCCGCTACCCAGCACATCTGTAGGTAGTGCTTGGAGCACAGCTTTATGAAACGTGACCTTCCCCGCAAAAGATAGTGCCTTCGCCTTCCACCGGTTGATCCGCTGGCGAGCCCTTTGGAGAATAGGGTCGTAAGCAGTCGTGGGGAGGCGCCTGCCATCCATCACAATCCCTAAATACTCAAGAGCATACCGGCCCATCGGAATCCCCACCGCCCTTGAGATAATGCACCGAAATCGCTAAGAGACTCCTGTATGGACTTGGTTGAAATGAGCTTAATGGAGTACTTCCTCGTAGGGGATGATAGTGTCTCAAACCATATGCTATTCTCTGATCCAGCGTGACAGAAGTGAGGAAAGAAGCAAACCCTTACGCTAAGGAGCGGACATAATGAGGAGCAGAGTTAAGCTAGAAGGTGGTACATATGCCGAGATTTATAGTTAGAGAGTCCGTCTACGAATTAGATAAGAGGATTTTTGTAGAGTTCTGGAGTGTATGAAGTTTTTGGAGAGGCGGCGTGAGAGACGCAACGTCAGTATAACGGAGGAGTCCTTTGTTTTTCTTTTTTTTCTTTTTCTCTTGCATTTTCTGTTTCTTTGTTTTTTTTTCTAGTGCAATTTATGTGTGAGAGATATTTTTGCACCTGCTTTTGAGAATATTTCGTTAAAGCTCTTTTTAATAAACTCCGCGGGATTTCCCCCCTCGATTCTTACTCAAAAAAAACATCCTCTCCAAATTGGCTTAGAGTTGTGAAAGTTGACTCTTTCACCACTGGTGTCATAGTCTCAGAATGAGGTTCTTCATATGCCAGCTTCACCAAGCTTGCCTTGAACAGTACGTGCAATCATCAACAAAGTTAAGGTGAGAAATAGTTTCAACTTCAGGAGCCATTTGAAATCCTGTGACGAGAGGGAGGCGGCAGCACGCTTAACACTTCTGATCAACTCCTCGGCCCCAAAGATGAATATATAGGGAGCAATAGGGTCCCCTTTTTGCAGGCCTTTACGGGAGATGAACCATTTGGTGGGCGTCTCGTTGACAAGGATGTTGAAGCTCGGTGATCGTATACAGGACCCCGAACTTGGTTAAGACTTCCTCATAAAGTCCCATTCATCATGTCATACGCCACCAATCAATCGCCATCTCAGAGTGTAGGCACTCTTGGGTGAGAAACATGTTCTCTTGGATACATCGCCCCAGGACAAAGTCGCTTGCTCGGGGGAAGATCAGTTTGTGCAACAATGGCTTCATTCCATTAACAAGTAGCTGTTGGGTATTCTGCTTAACAAGAATCAATCTGACAACTAATCAAGATCACTGAGATATCAACAATCTAATTGGCCAGGTTGGCAAATATCAGGTGGGAGGTTTTCCGTTCAAAAGAACGTTCCTTAATTTAAGAACCACCTTTCAATTTCCTTCCTTGGTTTAAGCACCAATTAGACTGAATCCAAGTCAGTCTCGATATACTGTAAAGTATATCCCCTGTATAAAGGACTTAATCCACTTATACAGTAACACTTAGACTAAATCTAAGTCAATCTCGATATACTGTAAAGTATATCCCCTGTATAAAGGACTTAGTCCCCTTATACAGTATTTGAAGTGAGGTACGCTTACAGCGAATCTCCTTAAGACAATTACGTCCCCCGCACCGGTGCTAACGGGATGATGGACGCTGGTCTCCCAAGATACAACACTTCTTCACGGTATTTGGATAGCACTACCAAATTACCGTACGGTCGAACCGTAGTCAACCAGTACCTACACAGGATTAGCAAAACAGCGGTATAACGACAAATTTCAAATGAATATTTGTCTTACTCTTTTGGAGGAACACCCACTGTTGAGGACGTAGGAAGGTTGAAGAATTTTGACAGAATCTCCTTTAGGAAGTCGCTTCGGATTCCCACTTCACTTGGAAGTCGCGGATTCCCACTTCGTTGGAAGTCGCTCTGGAAGTCGTGGATTCCCACTTTGCTGGAGCCCAGTTCAGAACCGAAGTCAGAACTATAGAGAGAGAGAGAGATCTCGGTTTTTTTGGTGTGTGTTAAAATGAGAACTTGGAATGCTTTATATAGCATTTCAAAAGGGGCCTTCAGGTCTGAACCCAACCAAAGGCTGCACCCTTTGGCCTGCCAACTGGTTCGCACCCTTTGGCCTGCCAACTGGTTCGCACCCTTTGGCCTACCAACTGGTTCGCACCCTTTGGCGGATCGGTTCAGATCCTGACAGCGGAGCGGGCAGTCCAACAGGTTCGCAACCTGTTGGTGGATCGGGTCCGGTCTGGTTTGGAAGTGGATCTGGTTCGGATCATACCTTGAGACCCAATTCAAAAAGAACCAGGCCATGTAGGGAACCCGAACTCACTCAGACCCAAACCCAAACCCAAACCCGGACCCGGACCCGAGCCCGAGCCCGAGCCCGAGCCCGGCACCGGCACCGGCACCGGCGCCGCCGCCGCCAGCGGCGGCGCGCGCGCACATACGTGCATAGTTCTCTCCTTTTCGCGCGCGAAAACTCCAAGTACCCAAAGGGCACGCCCTTTGTTCTCAATTTTCTCTATATATATACCACAAACTTCCATCCCACGGCCAATGTGGGACTAAATGCTTTAAGCTACCTTTAGTCCCGTTTTGGCTTTGAATTAGGCAATCTTTGGACTTGAATATCTCATTCATTCGAAGTCGGAATTGAACATGTGAATATACCACGTTCATCACAAATGGAAGGAGAACACACTCCAACCATCATCCGGTTGATTCCATCAACGGATCTTGCCATAATTCAACTCGAAGATTCACCTTTATATTCTTCAATTCCAACAATCCCCCACAATGAATGAGAGATTCAAGGAATGACACACAAAGAGACTGACTCTATTGTGAAAGGTACTTGAGAAAAGAAACTGCATAAGGATAGGTGAACTAGGTCTTGAACCTTCCATAGCGAAAGCTTTATCGGACTTACTGGCTAATCAGTGAACTAGGTCTTGAACTGTTAGCCGTTAGTGTAAGCCAAGTCAACAAGCTTCACACAGTGACTTTCCAAATCAACTTTGGTTCTCTGTTGTGTCCGTTTTGGCCCTGGACATTCTTGGTTTCAGAGAGTATCTTTAGGGAATAACAGCCTCCATAGAGATTCCCAAAGAGCCGACCCAACTCTATACTCACATAGGTGATGGACCTATGAAGAGTAGTCTACTCTACTCCACTTGTATAGTAACAAGATATAGGCATCATTAAAAGCGTTAAGCTTATCCTTAATCCACTTGTAGAAAAGCACTTATGTGCACCTTAGGAATGGATTGGAGTCAAGCTCCCAAGTGCTTACTTGCTGAGTCAATCATAACTAGTTTTTCCTCTTGAACTTAGTCCGTGGGATCTCCAGTCGCTAAGTGAGGTTTCCATTAAGCTGACTCGGTAAGGTTAGGCTTTTAGACCCATTCCCTTCGATGCGCAGTTTATACGCTCTCCACTTAAACCTTTAGTAAGCGGATCCGCTAAATTATCCTTTGACGATACAAAGTCAATAGAGATAATTCCATTTGAGAGCAACTGCTTCACGGTATTATGTCTACGACGAATATGTCTAGACTTACCGTTGTATATCACATTTTGTGCCCTAGATATAGCTGCTTGATTGTCGCAGTGTATACATATAGCGGGCACTGGCTTTTGCCACAACGGTATATCTTCTAAGAATTGTCGAAGCCATTCTGCTTCTTCTCCAGCCTTATCTAAGGCTATGAATTCCGATTCCATAGTGGAACGGGCAATACATGTTTGCTTAGAAGATTTCCATGATACCGCTGCTCCTGCTAGAGTAAATACGTATCCGCTAGTTGATTTTGATTCCTCAGAATCTGCAATCCAATTAGCATCACTGTATCCTTCCAGTACAGGAGGATACTTTCCATATCTCAAGGCATATTTCTTGGTATGTGATACGTAACCCAATACTCGTAGTAGAGCGGTCCAATGTAGATCACTAGGATTACTAGTATATCTACTCAACTTGCTTACAGCGTAAGCAATATCGGGTCTAGTGCAATTCATTAAATACATTAGACTTCCGATAATCTGAGAATACTCCAACTGGCGTATCCCAGTTCCTGTATTCTTATGAAGGTGGACGTGTGGGAGAAAAGGATTTGTATTCTCCTTTATCCCATGGTCCTTGAATCTTTCTATCATCTTATCCACGTAGTGAGATTGAGATAGACTGATTCCATCTGGTGTTCTAGTAATTTTAATTCCTAAAATTACATCAGCAACCCCTCTATCCTTCATATCAAAACTGTTGGATAACATTCGTTTAGTGGACTTAATAATCTCAATATTAGTCCCAAGTATCAACATGTCGTCTACATAAAGACAAACAATGATACATGCGTTTCCAACTGTTTTCGTGTAAACACACTTATCGCATTCATTGATAGTGAATCCATCTTTGATCATGACACTATCAAATTTCTCATGCCATTATTTTGGAGCCTGCTTTAAACCATGTAAGGATTTTACCAATTTACACACCTTGTGTTCTTGGCCCTTGACTTTAAATCCTTCTGGTTGCTCCATATATATTTCTTCATTTAATTCACCATTTAAGAATGCAGTTTTGACATCCATTTGATGGATATATAAGTTGTGCAATACTGCAATCGCAATCAACATCCGAATGGACGTTATTCTTATTACTAGTGAATAAGTATCGAAGTAGTCAAGTCCTTCTTTTTGTCGATAACCCTTGGCTACTAATCTAGCCTTGTACTTATCGATAGATCCATCGGGTTTTAATTTTCGTTTGAAAATCCACTTACACCCAATTGGTTTACTTCCAGGAGGTAAGTTTACCAATTCCCAAGTATGATTACTTAGTATGGATTCTATTTCGCTATTTATAGCTTCTTTCCACATTTGTGCTTCTGGGTTTGACATAGCCTCTTTAAATGTTTGAGGCTCGCTCTCAATAGCGTATGCTATGAAATCTGGACCAAAAGATTTTGAGATTCTAGATCTCTGACTTCTTCTTGGTTCAATTTCCGTATTTACAATTGGTTCCTCGGGGCTTTCGTCCCTAAACGCCATCTCGTGTGTTCTTTTCCCAGAAGTCTTATCTGCTTCCCGTTTGTACGGAAAGATATCTTCAAAAAACACAGCATCTCGAGATTCGATAATCATGTTTAC
This sequence comes from Agave tequilana, assembly GCA_038442645.1. NCBI lineage: Eukaryota > Viridiplantae > Streptophyta > Magnoliopsida > Asparagales > Asparagaceae > Agave > Agave tequilana. Next base: position 72,890 of record JAVJIF010015901.1, read on the forward strand.
ATGAATATCAGGTATTTCTGATTTATGAACCAGAAACCTATAGGCACTACTATTCAAGGCATAGCCTATGAATGCGCAGTCTATAGTTTTTGCTCCCAACTTAGTCTTTTTAGGTAATGGTGCTAGCACCTTTGCAAGGCACCCCCACATTTTGAGGTAATGGTAGGAAGGTGTCCTTCCATGCCATAACTCGAATGGTATAAGACCAAGTTTCTTGTGGGGTACTCTATTTAGAATATGATTTGCAGTTAATAGAGCTTCCCCCCACAAGTTCTGCGGAGCTCCAGAACTTACGAGCATGGAATTAACCATCTCCTTCAAAGTTCTGTTCTTCCGTTCAGCAATTCCATTCTGCTGAGGAGTGTATGGTGCTGTAGTTTGATGTATTATACCAAAACTAGCACATAACTCACTAAAATCATTTGATTCATATTCTCCGCCTCTATCGGATTTTAGAATTTTGATTTTCTTGTTGAGTTGATTCTCAACTTCGGCTTTATATGTTGTAAACATATTTATTGCCTCATCCTTACTGTTCAAAAGATACACATAACAGTATCTTGTACAGTCATCGATAAAAGTAATGAAATACTTTTTACCGCCTCTAGTTGGCATAAACTTCAAGTCACATAGATCGCTATGAATTAACCCTAAAGGTTCTGTATTTCGATCTATTGAGTGAAATGATTTTTTAGCCAACTTGGCCTCAACACAAACCTCACACTTGCGAATTTCTTCCAAGTTGAGTTTAGGAATATATCCCAGATTAGACAAGTTTTTCAAAGACTTGTAATTTACATGCCCTAATCTAGCATGCCACAAAATAGGAGACTCAAGCAAATAAACAGAAGAATTTTCTTTATTTATAAGCTTCGGGTACAAATACACAGACTTTTTGTCTACCACTGCAACATTGTCTTTAAAAGACCATCAACAAGATTCTTGTTTTGTTTGAGACGGCTGCGACATTCATTCGCCTTATGCCCCTCTTTGTTGCAGATGTAGCAAGTTCCCTTGAAGCGCATGTTCTTGCCTTCTTGGACCTTGCCTTTGTACCCCTGGGAAGTCTTCTTCTGCTTTAAGCCTTTGGAAGTAGACGCTTTCCCCTTTGAGTCTTCGATCACATTGGCTTTTGCTTCGTAGGAGTTCTTACTGCTCCTTTTCTCGGACTTTCTGTTGTCCTCCTCAATACGAAGCCTCACAATGAGATCCTCCAACTTCAACTCCTTTCGCTTGTGCTTAAGGTAGTTCTTGAAATCTCTCCACGCAGGTGGGAGTTTCTCCACGATAGTAGCAACCTGAAAATTTTCAGGTAGGATCATACCTTCGGCTTCTATCTCATGCAAGATAAGTTGGAACTCTTGCACCTGACTGATTACAGTCTTGCTGTCCACCATTTTGTACTCCAGAAATCGTCCAACGACGAACTTCTTGGTACAGCATGCATCCTCAGTCTTGTACTTCTTGTCAAGACTGATCCATAACTTCTTTGCCGTTGTGATAGGACTGTAGACATTGTAAATAGAGTCATCCAGTCCATTTAAAACATAATTTCGACAAAGAAAGTCACATTGAGTCCATGCATCAGTTGCAGGCTCTGGTGGATCTTCTTCCAGGAATCTGGCCAGATGAAGAGTGGTCAAGTAGAAGAGCATCTTCTGTTGCCACCTCTTGAATTCTGTGCCATCAAATTTTCCTGGCTTCTCCGCTTCGGGTTAGGAAGTGGAGTAGGCATCAATGCTTGTAGCATGTTTGGTGCCTTACTTGAGCTATCTTGATTAGTCTCAGACATCTTCTGTAAGTTCAAGCAGAACAGAAGTAAGAAACTGTAATTGTCTTAAGATTGTTGGGTATTCTGCTTAACAAGAATCAATCTGACAACTAATCAAGATCACTGAGATATCAACAATCTAATTGGCCAGGTTGGCAAATATCAGGTGGGAGGTTTTCCGTTCAAAAGAACGTTCCTTAATTTAAGAACCACCTTTCAATTTCCTTCCTTGGTTTAAGCACCAATTCGACTGAATCCAAGTCAGTCTCGATATACTGTAAAGTATATCCCCTGTATAAAGGACTTAATCCACTTATATAGTAACACTTAGACTAAATCTAAGTCAATCTCGATATACTGTAAAGTATATCCCCTGTATAAAGGACTTAGTCCCCTTATACAGTATTTGAAGTGAGGTACGCTTACAGCGAATCTCCTTAAGACAATTACGTCCCCCGCACCGGTGCTAACGGGATGATGGACGCTGGTCTCCCAAGATACAACACTTCTTCACGGTATTTGGATAGTACTACCAAATTACCGTACGGTCGAACCGTAGTCAACCAGTACCTACACAGGATTAGCAAAACAGCGGTATAACGACAAATTTCAAATGAATATTTGTCTTACTCTTTTGGAGGAACACCCACTGTTGAGGACGTAGGAAGGTTGAAGAATTTTGACAGAATCTCCTTTAGGAAGTCGCTTCGGATTCCCACTTCACTTGGAAGTCGCGGATTCCCCTTCGTTGGAAGTCGCTCTGGAAGTCGTGGATTCCCACTTTGCTGGAGCCCAGTTCAGAACCGAAGTCAGAACTATAGAGAGAGAGAGAGATCTCGGTTTTTTTGGTGTGTGTTAAAATGAGAACTTGGAATGCTTTATATAGCATTTCAAAAGGGGCCTTCAGGTCTGAACCCAACCAAAGGCTGCACCCTTTGGCCTGCCAACTGGTTCGCACCCTTTGGCCTGCCAACTGGTTCGCACCCTTTGGCCTGCCAACTGGTTCGCACCCTTTGGCCAACTCACTCAGACCCAAACCCAAACCCAAACCCAAACCCAAACCCGGACCCGGACCCGAGCCCGGCACCGGCACCGGCACCGGCGCCGGCGCCGGCCGGCCGCCGCCAGCGGCGGCGCGCGCGCACATACGTGCATAGTTCTCTCCTTTTCGCGCGCGCGAAAACTCCAAGTACCCAAAGGGCACGCCCTTTGTTCTCAATTTTCTCTATATATATACCACAAACTTTCATCCCACGGCCAATGTGGGACTAAATGCTTTAAGCTACCTTTAGTCCCGTTTTGGCTTTGAATTAGGCAATCTTTGGACTTGAATATCTCATTCATTCGAAGTCGGAATTGAACATGTGAATATACCACGTTCATCACAAATGGAAGGAGAACACACTCCAACCATCATCCGGTTGATTCCATCAACGGATCTTGCCATAATTCAACTCGAAGATTCACCTTTATATTCTTCAATTCCAACAGTAGCTTCGCCACAATTTTGTAAGAGACGTTGCACTAACTTGTTGTGTGTGTGTGTGTGTGTGTGTCTGTGTGTGTGTGGGGTGGTGGGGGGTGGGGGGGGGGAGGAGGGGGGGTGGGGGTTGGTGGCGAGCTTGGGATTATCTAACTTTGGGGATTAAAGCGGTAAAAGCAGCCTTCCATTGCTTAGGCAATCCTCCTGCTCTGTAGAATTGATTAATAGCCTCAATGATCTCCTCCTTTTCCTCACATTTTCCTCTTTATTTCTCACTTTTACCTTTTTCTCTCACTTCCAGCAAACCAAACTGGCTCAGAGTATTCCAATGTTTCTTGAAGATGAATCCCGGGCAGGCAGCTCACGAATAATGACGCGCTCCTTCTCTTCCGTAAATGGTCTGCAAATAAACTCATTGCCTTTACTCGTGACTAATCGAGGGATAATAGATTGTTGATCTTGGATTGTCATACCACTTTCAATGTTGGATTAAAGAGCTTTCACTCTTTTTTGTCCTATTTAGATCTTGTTTAGACCAACTTCTGACTTGAATATCTCATTCATTTGAAAATGAGATTGAAAATATGAATTTACTGTGTTCATCGTCAATGGTAGGAGATTACATTTCAACCATCTCCGTGCATTGCTTGTAGCGCGACCCGCCTAAAATTCAGCTCAAAATTTCCAAAAACTTACTTGTTTAATTTCAAGTTTCCAACAATCACTCACAATGAATGGAGTTTAAAGAATTATACACACTATGAGTCTGGCTCTACAGTGAAAGATACTTTAGAAAAGAAACTGCATCAGAATAGGTGAGCTAGTTCTTGAACCTTCCGTAGAGAAATCCTTATCGCACTTTCTGGCCAATCAGTGAACTAGGTCTTGAGCTGTCGGCTGTTGTGTAAGCCAAGTCAACAATCCTCACACAATAACTTTTTAAAATCAACTTTAATTCTCGATTATGTCCATTTCGGCCATGGACATTCTTGGTTTCAGAGAGTGTGTTTAAGGAATCACAACATTCATAGCATTCATAGAGACTCCTAAAGAGCCAGCTCCAGCTTTACACTCACATAAATGATCATCCTATTAAGAGTAGTCTACTCTACCCTACTTGTTTTGATAACAGCTATAGACATCTTTGAAAGCGTAAAGTTTATTCTAAATCTAATTGTAGAAAGCACTTGGGTCACCATAGGAATGAGTTGGAGTTAAGCGTTTAAATGCTTACTCGTAGAGTCAGTCATAACTAATTTTTCCTCTTGAACTTAGTTCGTGGGATTTTCAGTCGCTAAGTGAGGTTTTCATTAAGCTGACTCGGTATGGTTAGGCTTTTTTAGCCTCATTCTCTTTGATGCGCAGTTTATACGCTCTCAACTCAAACCTTCAGTGAATAGATCCACTAAGTTATATTTTTGACGCCATAAAGTTAATAGAGATAACTCCATTTGACAACAACTGCCAAAAGGTATAATGTCTACAATGAATGTGTCTAAACTTACCATTATACACAAAGTTTTTTGCCTAAATATCGCTACTTGATTATCGCAGTGATACATATGGCAGGCACTAGCTTAGGCTATAGTAGTATATCCTCCAAAACTTGCAAAGACATTTCGCTTCTTTTTCAGCCTTTTCCAAAGCTATAAATTCCGATTTCATTATGAAATGACTATACAAGTTTGTTTAAAGGATTTCAAGATACGGCCGTGCCTTCGAGAGTAAAGATTTATCCGCTAGTTGATTTCGATTTCTCAGAATCTGCAATCCAATTTGCATTATTGTACTCTTCAAGTATAGGTAGATACTTCTCATATCTCAAGGCATACTCTATTCTTCAAGTAGCCCACTACTCGTAGTAGGGTAGTCCAATGATCGTCACTAGGATCATTAGTGCACCTGCTTAATTTGCTTATGACGTAAGCTATATCGGGTCTACTGTAATTCATTAAATACAATAGACTTCCGATGATTTGAGAATACTCCAACTGTCATTTTTAGTTCCTGTATTCTTGTGAAGGTGAATGTATGGGAGAAAAGGAGCTGTATTCCCTTTGATCCCATGTTTCTTGAATCTTTTTATCTTGTCCACGTAATGTAACTGAGGTAGATTGATTTCATCTGGTATTCTAATAATTTTAATTTCTAAAATTACATCAGCAACATTCAAATCTTTCATGTCAAAGTTGTTAATAACATCCTTTTAGTGAACTTAATCACTTCAATGTTAATCCCAAGTATCACATGTCGTCTATATAGAGACATGCAATGATGTATACATTTTCAACTGTTTTAGTGTAAACACTTGTCCCATTTGTTGATAGTGAATCCATTTTGATCATGACACTATCGAACTTCTCATGTCACTGTTTAGGAACATGTTTCAACTTCTTCCCACATTTGAGCTTATGGGGTAAATGTACTGTAACGCCCCGATCCGGCGAGTACGGAGACGTTACTGCGACGTATATACGCAGGTCAGAAATACCCTCACGTATATACGCTAAGCATCAGTACAGACAAGGATCAGAGTACGGAAACACGTGGCATATATCCATATACATTCCAACATAAGGATTACAAAGTTATCACAGAGCGTGATATATTAGTACATGTACATTATATCACAGCCAGGTACAAAAGTGAAATTTACAATTTGTACAGCAAAAGGTGCTCACGGGCTGAAGAAGAAGATCCCCGAGCTAGCAGGAAGGATCAGGAACAGAAGGAGCTAGGACAAGTCAGCCTGCTCCGAGAGATAAGCTGATCTTCAGTGGAGGGCTCCTCTTCAATCCAAGCTTCAGAACCTGAACATGCAAGTTCAGGGGAGTCAGAAACTCCCTAACGAATATGTAGGTGAAAGCCATGTGTCATGTAAAGATAAGTACATGCATGTGTTAATATGATCAAACAGTATTAAGCATCAAAAACTGTGTTGAGTGTACATGTACAGTAAGCATGAAATGGAGGCATAAAATGAAAGTAATAAGGCTTGAATAAATCTATTTCTGCCATTTTTTATATTTATACTTATTACTCGATCTACCCATATGTCTAGGTATGTGTAATAGCGTCCCAGCACACATACATCCACATAGGAGTAAATCGAGGCTGTTATTGGAAACAACGGGGTATCAACGAACAATGTTTACAGTGGGTCCCGTACATGCCCGGGACCACGGTCCAGGACGTTCCATTGCTGGTGCATGGAACCGGCCGCAAGGCCTACAGGAGGGTCTTATAGATGCCCTTATCAAGATGGTACCAAGAAGGAGGGAGCCAGCACTCCCCTCAGTCGCCTGGAGGCCCACAGGTCAGACTGAAATTTTAGTTGCACAACATGCCTAGTGCCACTGTAAACATGAACATATATTGATAGCCGCAAATTTCCCCCGACCCGATGCAAGTTGTTCCTTTTTATGATTTATTATGTAATCATCAATTTACGGGAAAGCAAGTGCCTGGCAAGATCAGGAGTTAAAGAGTCATGAGTATTGTCATTTCAAGTCACTGTATATAATATAGGGTGGCATGTACAAGATTCCCGTAAATATGACAATCTAAAGTCAGGTATCAATATGTTATTACGGGGCAAGTATGAAATAGTAGCATGATGCATGCAAGTGTGCCAGGAAAATAATATAATATTAGTCAGTCATGTCAAAGCAGGAAAATCTGAAGGAAGGCGAGAACACTCGCCTAAAACTTCAAGAAATACGTGAAAATCCCAAGCTCTGAAATCCCGGGGAATCAATGCGTTTAAATATTTATGGAGGAGAGAGAATGAAGACGCGAAAATCGCAGACGCGGGAGTCTCAGACGCAAGAATAGCAGACGCGGGGTTCGCGTCGCAAGGATGGCACAAACGCGAGGTTCGAGGACGCGAGGAGAACGGGACGCGGTCTTTTGGTTCTGCGTCGCGTTAACACAAGGAAAACACAGACGCGGGCACGGACTCCGCGTAGCGTCGATACAATAACGCGAAGGCCGCGTTAAGGGATTGCCCAAATGCGGGGGTGAGATCCGCGTTAGCAATCAAACAGAGAGGAAGGGAAAGGTGGTTTTTGTTGGTGGTTGAAGCAAAAGAGATGGAGGCGGTATTGTGATGGTATAAGTGATGGTGGAGTGAAGATGGTGGTGGTCACGTTGGTGTTGCAATTGTCACCTAGCAATTGTCACCTAAATGATTACCGGAATAATCGTAACGATTACCGGAATAATCAACGGAGAGGTTGCTTGCAATTGTCACCGAAATGATTACCGGAATAATCGTAAACGATTACCGGAATAATCAACGGAGATGTTGCCGACGAAGAAGAGCTCGGCCCCAATCCAAAGGAGGTGGCCGGCCCTAAAAGAGAAGGAGAGAGGTTGATGGTGCAAGTATAGTTCAATTTAACAAATGGGATTTTGCAAATGATGTTTCGGAGGACGAATCTATGGTTCGTCGGAAAGAAGATGACGAGGAGGAGAAGATGGTATGCTTGGTGGTGGCTAAGGTAGTGTAGATGGTGGGGGGAAGGTGGTGAAGTTGATGGAGAAGATGGGTTCCCTTGATGTTTCTTGGTGAAAAGAGGTTGAAGAAGATGGTGTAGTTGTTGGAAATGGAGGAGGAGATGGAGGGGAGAATGGTGGAGGAAATGGTGGAAGAAGTTGGTGGTGGATGTGATGAAAAATAGAGGGAGGTGGCCGGCCAAGGGGGAGCTTGGGCTGCTGTTTTGTGGCTGTGCTGGCTGTAAATGAAGGAGGAGAAGAGAAAAGGCAAGAGAGAAAGATGGGGATGTGAACATAGGTATATATATAAGGGAGGGAATAGTTATATAATAATATATTGTTGTCACTCCATTCAAAACGCAAGAATGGAGACTTGCGTCTCCATTCAATTTAAGCCCGCGTCTGGGCTATTAGAGCTGGACGCGAAGATTATTGCTGGTCCAAAAAGGGAATTTACAAGGTCGCGTTTACAGGAAAGACAAAAAGGCATGGGTGATTCGAACTGGGTTGATTTCTTTGAAGGACGGAACATTAAATGCGGGATGGAGAGAGTCTCCGCATTAATTGCTGAGTTCAGAGTTGGTGGATCTCGCGTTAGGCAAGGAGAGGGAAAATAAAATATACGGACAGAATTCCAGTATCTGAGAAAACACCGAAAACTCAGGAAAATCCCAAAAAATGAAGTATCTCAAAAAGTCTCCCTAAAATTCTCAAAAATAATAAATATTATTTTAAGATTTTAGTGAAATCGATTTTCAGAAATTCAATTCCATTTTCAAAATAAAAATCTTGGAATCCACTGTGAACGGTGACTACACCGGGTAGGCTGGATTTTTGATAAAATCTGAAAAATCTCAGAAAATGCCTGAAGGAAGAAAATATAATTTTAAGAAGGAATGTGAAAGCGGAATTTAGAAATTTGATTCCAATTGCAAATTAAAATTCCTGGAATCAACCAGTGAGCCGACACCAAATCTAGCGAAATTTTGATAAATTCTAAAAATTCTAAAAAAATTCATTTAGATAGAAAATGATTTTAAGAAATATTGTGAAAGCCGTTTTTAAGATTTTCAACTCCATTTGTAAATTAAAAATCCGAAAGTCGGTCAACGACACTGGTCGACACCGGTTTTGAAGATTTTCAATTTAATTCTGAAAAATTTCAGAAAATCATGAAAAATCAAGAATATTAAAAATAATATTTGAAACTGAAATCGGTCAAATCTGAATACTGAAAAGGTCAAATCATGCAGTACTGCTATATGAGTAAGATTTTAAATAACAGAAAATAAAATAAAAAAAATAAATAAAAATACGCTCCAAAAATCAGGATACATAACTGTGTACGTATACCGAGGATGGGGTGTTACAATCCATCCACCTTATCAAAAAATTTCGTCCTCAAAATTTCGATAATGGGGATGTGAAAGAATAGGGGCAAGGAATTTTACCAACTAAGATGAAAGAGTTGGGGGTAACGTTCACGAATAATATCCTCTCGTTCCCACGTAGCTTCTCCGGGGGCATGCCTATTCCAAGAAACCAGTACCAATGGTATTGCCCGATTTTTCAATGTTTTGACACTTCTGTCCAAAATGGCCATCGGCTGCTCCTTGTAGGATAAATCTGGTTGTAGTTCTAATTCTGAGTGATCTAGAATGTGACTTTCATCCTTGACATACTTCCTTAACTGTGATATATGGAATACATTATGTACTCCTTCTAAGGATGGTGGCAATGCCAATCGGTAAGCCACATCTCCCACACGATCCAAATTTCAAATGGGCCGATGTATCTCGGACTAAGCTTTCCACGAGTACCGAACCGGATTACCCCTTTGGTTGGTGATATCCTTAAAAATACATGATCACCTGTTCTAAATTCCAACGGTCTTCTATTAGAATCTGCCCAACTCTTCTGCGGCTCTGTGCTGCCCGGAGATGATCTCTGATAATTCGGACTTTATCTGTTGTCTGAACTAGAATATCTGGTCCCATAAGTCTTCTTTCGCCGACTTCATCCCAACATATTGGTGACCTGCATTTTCTGCCATATAATGCCTCAAATGGTGCCATTTTGATACTAGCCTGATAGCTGTTATTATAAGAGAATTCTACCAAATGAATATAGTCTTCCCATGACCCTTTAAATTCTATCATGCAGGCTCGTAACATGTCTTCAAGGATTTGGATAGTTCGTTCAGATTGTCCATCTGTCTGGGGATGATATGAGGTACTGAATTTTAGACGAGTTCCAAATTTTCTTGGAGACTTTCCCAGAAATGTATCGGATCTCATCTCGTGTCTCTATCTGACACGATGCTAACTGGAATTCCATGCAGTCGAACAATTTCTTTCATATATTTATCTGCAAGAACTTCTGTTGACTGACCTACTCTGAAAGGTAGGAAGTGAGCTGCTTTTGTGAGGCGATCAACGATTATCCATACTGCATTGTTACCCTTAGGACTGCGGGGTAGAGCTGTAACAAAATCCATGGTAATATGTTCCCACTTCCATTCGGGTATCGGTAATGGTTGTAGAAGTCCAGCTGTTCTCTGATGTTCTACCTTTATTTTGCTGACAAACCAGGCATTTTGCCACATACTGGGCTATCTCCCTCTTCATGGCATTCCACCAAAACTTCTGCTTCAAGTCTTGATACATTTTATTTCCTCCTGGGTGTATGGAATACGCCGAACTGTGTGCCTCTGCCAAAACTTTCTGCCGGACTTCCCCTTGCAGTACACAGATTCTGTTACCAAAGTAAAGTGCACCATCCGAATGAATACAGATATCCGTCCTTAATCCAGCTTCTACTTGAGCCCTGAATTTCTGTAGTCTGGGGTCTCCTTTTTGGGCTTCCTTAATTTCACTTATCAGGGTTGGTTGAATCTGGAAGGTCATTAGTTGACCTGACTCATCAGCTCCTTGTATTAGCATTAAGTCCAACTTCATGATTTCCTGAAGCAATTCCTTCTGTTGAGTAAGTTGTAATAATACTTTATTCTCTGGTCTCCTGCTTAACGCATCTGGGACTGTATTGTCCTTACCAGGATGGTACTGTAAGTCTATGTCATAGTCGGCCATCAATTCAAGCCACCGCCTCTGCCTCATGTTTATTTCCTTTTGTGTGAAGATATACTTAAGGTTCTTATGATCGGTATAAATTAATACTTTGTCTCCCAGAAGGTAGTGTCTCCAGATCTTCAATGCAAATATTACCGCCGCCAGTTCTAAGTCATGGGTCGGGTAATTTCTCTCATGTGGTTTCAATTGCCTAGATGCATAAGCTATAACATGACCATGCTGCATTAATACACATCCTAGCCCTTTCCCGGATGCATCACTATATATAACCATCCCTCCTGTTCCTGAGGGAGTCTTCAAGATCGGAGCTGAAATTAGTCTTTCCTTTATTGTTCAAAGGCTGCAGTACATTCCTCTGACCATTGATACCTTTCCCCTTTCTGGTGAGCTTCGTTAATGGGGCTGCGATTTTGGAGAAGTCTTGTACGAATCTTCTGTAATATCCGGCTAATCCAATAAAGCTTTTAATTTCTGTTACTGTCCTTGGAATAGGCCAATTTTTGACTGTCTGAATTTTGTTACGGTCAACTGAAATTCCTTCTTCTGAAACTATATGGCCCAAGAAAGCTATACAGTCTAACCAGAACTCACACTTGCTTTGCTTAGCATAAAGTTGTTCCTGCCGGAGAGTTTGTAGCACTATCCTCAAGTGTTCTGCATGCTCTCTGTCGTTCTTAGAATATATTAAGATATCATCGATGAACACCACAACAAACTGGTCCAAATATGGCGAAAAAACTCGGTTCATCAAATCCATAAAGACAGCTGGGGCATTGGTTACTCCGAAGGGCATGACTAGAAACTCGTAATGACCATAACGAGTTCTAAATGCTGTCTTCGAAATATCTCTTTCTTCACTTTCAGTTGGTGATAACCTGATTGTAAATCCAATTTTGAAAACACTCGGGCCCATGAAGTTGATCAAAAAGATCATCAATTCTTGGTAAGGGATACTTATTCTTGATGGTAACCTTGTTTAACTCTCTGTAGTCTATACACAACCGCTTACCACCATCTTTCTTGTTGGCCAATAGCACTGGAGCTCCCCACGGTGAAGTACTTGGTCTAATCAATCCCTTGTCAGAATATTCTTGTAACTGCTTCTTTAGAACTTCTAATTCAGTGGGCGCCATTCTGTATGGAGCTTTAGATATTGGGACTGTGCCCGGAATGATATCAATGGAGAACTCAATTACTCTATCGGGTGGAAGTCCTGAGATCTCCTTAAATACTTCTGGAAACTCATTCCAAACTGGTACTCCCTTTTTCTAGATCTCAGCAGCAGTCATCTGTGTTTTTTCCTTGGCAGGTTTATGTTCTCCTTCAAATTGAAACTCAGGCTGAAGCGGTATTCTGAAAATGACTTTCTTGTTTCGACAATCAATAACCGCATGGTATTTGCTGAGCCAAGTCATGCCTAAGATTACGTCGTACCCTTTAGTGTCTAGTACGAGCATATCCACTGCTAATGTCCTGTTACACAGTTCCACCGGACAATCTACACAATTTCTGTTAGAGATGACTACCCCATTACCGGTACTAATCTCCCACTGGTGGTCCAAATATTCAACAGGTATAGAGTTCAAAGCAGTGAAACTATCTGATATGTAACAATGAGAAGCGCCAGAATCAAAGAGGGCTAAGACAGGTTTAGAGTGCACCATAATCTTACCTGTTACCACTTCTCCAGAAGTTTGGGCCTCTTCTGCCGTCAAGTTGTAGGCTCGTCCTCTTCCACGACCTGCTGTTGTTCTTCCTCCTCTTGGAGCTGGGCGAAAAAGCCCGTTGTTGTGGAGGGAGAGGGGCCCTTCCGACCATCGGTCCTGGGTTCCTCTGACCAATAGGAGCAGGAAGTGCTGGTAGGGTTCGGTTCACCACCCCTGTTCTCTTATGGGGACAGCCTTCTATTGTGTGATCACCAGACCCACACACCAGGCATAATCCATTGGCCCTACGGCACTCCTGATGCGTGTGGCCTGTCCTCTGGCAATAATCACATATAGGAAGTGGCCGAGTTATCTGAAGAGGGGCTGATCGAAATGGTCTTCTAACCATTGGGGCTTTTGCAGCCCTGACTGGACCTCCTCTGCCCAGTTGCTGAAATGGCCTCTTCATGGCCTGACTCCTCCCCTGATCAAGATTCTTTTTCTCCCAATCCTCGCTCCACCTCTCGAGCTACAGTGAGGACCTGGGAATATGTTTTCAGCTGTTGAGGAATCAAAAGGACTTGGATATCCATTTGTAAGCCCTGCTGAAATCTGCTTGCCCGTTTATCCTCATCGGCTATCATATACGGAGCAAAACGACTCAGCCTTAAGAACTCAACAGCATATTCATCAACAGATCGGTTCCACTGTTGAAGGCGGATGAATTGTTCTTCCATCTCCTTCTGAGCTGTGGTAGGGAAGAATCTATCATAAAAGCTTTTAGAGAACTGGTCCCAAGTGATGTGTTTATCCAGTCTCGCTTCTTCAGCTAGCCACCAGTTTCTAGCCACATCCTTTAGCTGTATCTTGGCGACCTCCACCCGATCTTCCTCTGGAACCCGTGCTGCCTTCAAGAGATCTGTTGTGTCGATTAGCCATTGCTCGGCATCTAGCGGTCTCTCTCCCCCTGTAAATATTGCTGGCTGCAACCGCCTGAAGTCTGACACGTTGCCCGGCCTTCGTTCTTGAGGAGCTGCTATCAATCCTTGCCGAAGAAGTTCGGTGTGCCTTTGTTGATTCTCCATCATATTTTGGATAACCCTTAGAATATCAGCATTCCCCCCTGCGGGCCCGTCCTGTGGTTGTCCAGAGTTGTTACGTCCTACCCTTCTATCCATATCTGTGTTGGTAAAAGATGTCTGGAAGGAGGAGTGAAAGCAAAAGATAGATGGACTTTAGGATTCAAGGAAAGGAATATCAAGAAGAAATGGATAACTTTGTAGTTGGAATGTTTAACCGAAACTCATGCATCCCAACTGCAATTTAAGATCCCATTAATTTGCAATTTGGTTGTACTGTAGGTGTGAGAGCCTGGCTCTGATACCAACCTGTAACGCCCCGATCCGGCGAGTACGGAGACGTTACTGCGACGTATATACGCAGGTCAGAAATACCCTCACGTATATACGCTAAGCATCAGTACAGACAAGGATCAGAGTACGGAAACACGTGGCATATATCCATATACATTCCAACATAAGGATTACAAAGTTATCACAGAGCGTGATATATTAGTACATGTACATTATATCACAGCCAGGTATAAAGTGAAATTTACAATTTGTACAGCAAAATGCTCACGGGCTGAAGAAGAAGATCTCCGAGCTAGCAGGAAGGATCAGGAACAGAAGGAGCTAGGACAAGTCAGCCTGCTCCGAGAGATAAGCTTGATCTTCAGTGGAGGGCTCCTCTTCAATCCAAGCTTCAGAACCTGAACATGCAAGTTCAGGGGAGTCAGAAACTCCCTAACGAATATGTAGGTGAAAGCCATGTGTCATGTAAAGATAAGTACATGCATGTGTTAATATGATCAAACAGTATTAAGCATCAAAAACTGTGTTGAGTGTACATGTACAGTAAGCATGAAATGGAGGCATAAAATGAAAGAATAAGGCTTGAATAAATCTATTTCTGCCATTTTTAATATTTATACTTATTACTCGATCTACCCATATGTCTAGGTATGTGTAATAGCGTCCCAGCACACATACATCCACATAGGAGTAAATCGAGGCTGTTATTGGAAACCAACGGGGGTATCAACGAACAATGTTTACAGTGGGTCCCGTACATGCCCGGACCACGGTCCAGGACGTTCCATTGCTGGTGCATGGAACCGGCCGCAAGGCCTACAGGAGGGTCTTATAGAATGCCCTTATCAAGATGGTACCAAGAAGGAGGGAGCCAGCACTCCCCTCAGTCGCCTGGAGGCCCACAGGTCAGACTGGAAATTTTAGTTGCACAACATGCCTAGTGCCACTGTAAACACGAACATATATTGATAGCCGCAAATTTCCCCCGACCCGATGCAAGTTGTTCCTTTTTATGATTTATTATGTAATCATCAATTTACGGGAAAGCAAGTGCCTGGCAAGATCAGGAGTTAAAGAGTCATGAGTATTGTCATTTCAAGTCACTGTATATAATATAGGGTGGCATATACAAGATTCCCGTAAATATGACAATCTAAAGTCAGGTATCAATATGTTATTACGGGGCAAGTATCAAGTAGTAGCATGATGCATGCAAGTGTGCCAGGAAAATAATATAATATTAGTCAGTCATGTCAAAGCAGGAAAATCTGAAGGAAGGCGAGAACACTCGCCTAAAACTTCAAGAAATACGTGAAAATCCCAAGCTCTGAAATCCCGGGGAATCAATGCGTTTAAATATTTATGGAGGAGAGAGAATGAAGACGCGAAAATCGCAGACGCGGGAGTCTCAGACGCAATAATAGCAGACGCGGGGTTCGCGTCGCAAGGATGGCACAAACGCGAGGTTCGAGGACGCGAGGAGAACGCGGACGCGGTCTTGGGTTCTGCGTCGCGTTAACACAAGGAAAACACAGACGCGGGTACGGACTCCGCGTAGCGTCGATACAATAACGCGAAGGCCACGTTAAGGGATTGCCCAAACGCGGGGGTGAGATCCGCGTTAGCAATCAAACAGAGAGGAAGGGAAAGGTGGTTTTGTTGTGTGGTTGAAGCAAAAGAGATGGAGGTGGTTTTGTGAGGTATAAGTGATGGTGGAAGTGAAGATGGTGGTGGTCACGTTGGTGTTGCAATTGTCACCAAGCAATTGTCACCTAAATGATTACCGGAATAATCGTAAACGATTACCGGAATAATCAACGAGAGGTTGCTTGCAATTGTCACCGAAATGATTACCGGAATAATCGTAAACGATTACCGGAATAATCAACGGAGATGTTGCCGACGAAGAAGAGCTCGCCCCAATCCAAAGGAGGTGGCCGGCCCTAAAAGAGAAGGAGAGAGGTTGATGGTGCAAGTATAGTTCAATTTGACAAAATGGGATTTTGCAAACGATGTTTCGGAGGACGAATCTATGGTTCGTCGGAAAGAGGATGACGAGGAGGAGAAGATGATATGCTTGGTGGTGCTAAGGTGGTGTAGATGGTGGTGGGGAAGGTGGTGAAGTTGATGGAGAAGATGGGTTCCCTTGATGTTTCTTGGTGAAAAGAGGTTGAAGAAGATGGTGTAGTTGTTGGAAATGGAGGAGGAGATGGAGGGGAGAATGGTGGAGGAAATGGTGGAAGAAGTTGGTGGTGGATGTGATGAAAATAGAGGGAGGTGGCCGACCAAGGGGGAGCTTGGGCTGCTGCTTTGTGGCTGTTCTGGCTGTAAATGAAGGAGGAGAAGAGAAAAAGCAAGAGAGAGAAGATGGGGATGTGAACATATGTATATATATAAGGGAGGGAATAGTTATATAATAATATATTGTTGTCACTCCATTCAAAACGCAAGAATGGAGACTTGCGTCTCCATTCAATTTAAGCCCGCGTCTGGGCTATTAGAGCTGGACGCGGAGATTATTGCTGCGTCCAAAAAGGGAATTTACAAGGTCGCGTTTACAGGAAAGACAAAAAGGCATGGGTGATTCGAACTGGGTGATTTCTTTTGAAGGACGGAACATTAAATGCGGGATGGAGAGAGTCTCCGCATTAATTACTGAGTTCAGAGTAGGTGGATATCGCATTAGGCAAGGAGAGGGAAAATAAGATATACGGACAGAATTCCAGTATCTGAGAAAACACCGAAAACTCAGGAAACCCAAAAAAATGAAGTATCTCAAAAAGTCTCCCTAAAATTCTAAAAAATAATAATATTATTTAAAGATTTTTAGTAAAATCGGTTTTTTGAAATTCAATTCCATTTTCTAAATAAAAATCCTGGAATCCACTGTGAACGGTGTCTACACCGGGTAGGCTGGATTTTTGATAAAATCTGAAAATCCCAGAAAATGCCTGAAGGAAGAAAATATAATTTTAAGAGGAATGTGAAAGCGGAATTCAGAATTTTGATTCCAATTGCAAATTAAAATTCCTGGAATCAACAGTGATACTGGCCGACACCAATCCCGCGAAATTTTGATAAATTCTAAAAATTCTAAAAAAAATTCATTTAGATAGAAAACATGATTTTAAGAAATATTCTGAAAGCTGTTTTAGATTTTCAACTCCATTTGTAAATTAAAAATCGAAAGTCGGTCAGCGACACTGGTCGACACCGTTTTGAAGATTTACAATTTAATTCTGAAAAATTCCAGAAAATCATGAAAAATCAAGAATATTAAAAATAATATTTGAAACTGAAATCGGTCAAATCTGAATACTGAAAAGATCAAATCATGCAGTACTGCTATATGAGTAAGATTTTAAATAACAGAAAATAAAATAAAAATAAAATAAAATAAAAATACGCTCCAAAAATCAGGATACATAACTGTGTACGTATACCGAGGATGGGGTGTTACATGTACCCTCCTTAATATTTGAGGCTCGCTTTCAAGTGCATATGTTATGAAGTTTAGACCAAATGATTTAGAAATTCTCGATCTCTTACTCCTTCTTGGCTCAACTTGCGCATTAACTGTTGGTTCACTGAGTCCTTCGTCCCTGAACACTATTTCATGTGTTCTTTTCCCAGAAGAGCATTGTTTTTCTTCTTGTTTGTATGGGAAGATCAAAGAACATAATATCTTTTGACTCAGTAATCATGTTTACATGAATATCTGTTATTTCTGATTTGTGTACGAGAAACTGTAGGCACTGCTATTTAAGGCATACCTTATGAAATGCACTTAACCATTTTTTTTTATCCTAACTTAGTCTTCTTAGGTAGTGGCGGTGGTACCTTTGCAACGTACCCACACATCTTGAGGTAATAGTAGGAAGAAGGCCTTTCATATCACAACTCAAATGGATTAAGACCAAGTTTCTTGTGGGGTGTCCTGATTTTCGGTTAATAGGGCTTTCCCTCACAAGTTCTGCGGTGATCTAGAAGCAAAGAATTGACCATCTCTTTTAAAGTTCTATTCTTTCTTTTAGCAATCATATTCTGCTAAGGAGTGTATGATGCTGTGATTTGGTGGATTATGCCAAAGTTAGCACAGAGCTCACTAAAGTTATTTATATTCTCTGCTACGATCGAATTTTAGAATCTTTAGGTTTTTGTTGAGTTGATTCTCAACCTTGGTTTTGTATGTTATAACATACTTATGGCTTCGACTGATCACAGTCTTGCTATATACCATTTAGTACTCAAGAAAATATCGTGTGATGAACTTCCTAATACTAGCATCTTCCATCTTAAGAATAGGAAGAGGAGCAGATATCATAGTTTGATTCGATGCTCTTACTGCCCCACTGATACTCTCTTGATTAGTATCAGACATTCCCTACAATTCAAGCAAAATAGAAGTTAGCAACTTCAATCATAATTGTCATAAGATTGTTAGACTTGACAATCCAATTCAAGATTAAGAGCAACCGGTCCAATTTGCCAGGCTGATGAAAATCAGGTGGGAAGTTTTTCGTTCAATTGAATGTTCCTTATTACAGAACTACCTTTCAAATCACTTCCTTAGACACCAATCAGATGGTATTTAATTAGACTCGTAGTAATAATAAATTAGTAAGATAAATAATTCAACAATAATTTATCTAACAATTATATTTATTAAAATAAATATTACATCATGAATACTTTATTCAGTATTACTCTTGCAATAAGAACGTTAGTTCAAATAGACGGAGAATATATTAGAAGTCAATAATACCATAATCAATGTTTATACAAGTTAAATATTTATTAACAATAACTAGTGCAAAACTGAATGTTAGTATAAACGGATAGAGTAACAGAATAAGAGCCAGATATGGAGTGAGGTACACGTAAAGTGAACCCCCTTAATACAATTATATCCCCACTATGGTGCATATGAGATAATGGATGCTGGTATCCAGAATACAACTCCTTCACGTGTTCTGCATAGCATTTTATAAAACCATGTATAGTCGAATCAAAGTTGACTCGTACCTTCAATTTGTTTAAAGAACGGAAGTAGGAAAAAGGAAAAAAACAAAAAACAAATTTAGATAGAATTCTAAAAGGAATTCAATAAAAAAATTTTGACTCATTTATTCTTGTGGTTGTTGTTATTCTGTATTCTTTAGGTGATTCTCACTTGTTTTTGAGCTGTTAGCTCTAGAGTTTACGCTAGAAGAAGAAACCAATTAGATCTTCATGAACCCTGAAACACTCTTAAAATATTCGAACTTGATTAGTACTAAATAACTACATATATTTTGTTATCATCAAAACACAAAAACCGGTGATTGCAACCTTTGGCCAACAATCTCCTCCTTTTTAATGATGACAAAACATATGAGCTATTTAAAAGAAATGAAAGTCCCTCAAGTTATGCTTATATATCAAGTACAAGATATCAATATGACTATACGATTAAAAGTCAATTTTAAACATGTCATATGAATACATATATAAAAGTTTGTAATAAAATGCATACAATGGCATTGCATATGAGCATAAACAAACTAATACTAAAAACCATAAATACTCGATAATACTCGATATATACCATCAATAAATACCAATAAATACTTAATACTTCTCCCCCTTTTTGTCATGCATCAAAAAGGTAAGCAAAAAAAATTTATTTTTTTTAAAAACAAACACAAATGAAAAACTCATGAATTTATAATACAAATATTTAGTTTACCACAAATGAAAGAAAATCTATTAAATCAAGTGGCTTAGTAAAAATGTCTGCTAGTTAAAAATCAGTTGAAACATAATCAATTTCATATCTTCTTTCTCATTGTGATCTCTAAGAAAGTGATATCGAATTTCTATATACTTTATCTTATTATGTTGATTTACATTTTTAGTCATATGAATAGTACTAATATTATCACAAAATATTTTAATATGATCATAATGTAAATCATAGTCAAGGAGAGTATGTTTCATCCAAAGGACTTGTGCACAATAAGCCCCAGTCGCAACATACTCTGCCTCGACGGTTGAGAAGGCTATAAAATTTTTATTTCTTAGAAGGCCATAAAATAGGACAATTTCCTAAAAATTGACAAGTTTCACTTGTGCTTTTTCATCTACTCTACAACCAGTATAGTCAGCATCCAAAAAACTCGTCATGGTAAATTGTCTGGTCTTCAGATACCACAAGCCCATTCCAATAGTGCCCTTAAGATATCTAATAATGTGTTTGACCGCAATCAAGTGAAACTCTTTAGGACAAGATTGGAATCTAGCACATAGACACACACTAAACAAAATATTCAGCCTACTAGCCGTTAAATAAAGTAAACTACCAATCATGTTCCTATAGAGTTTAGTATCAACATTTATATCTTGTTCATCCATATCAAGTTTTGTTCATCCTTACTTTGCATCTTCAAGGTCAAATTTCTTGATGAGTTCCCTTGTGTATTTGCCTTGATTTATAAAAATTCCATCACTGCTTAACTTGATTTGAGTTCAAGAAAGTAGTTTAGCTTGCCCATCATAGACATCTCAAACTCATTCTTCATGCATGATTCAAAATCTTTACAAAACTTTTCATTAGTAATCAAAATATAATATCATCAACATAATTTGAATAATTAGGATATCACTATCTACATGCTTTGTAACAAAGTGGTATCTATTTTACCTTTCACAAATTATTTGAAATAAAAAAGTTGAAAGACTTTCACACCAAGCTCTCAGAGCTTGTTTTAAACCATATAAAGCTTTATTTAATTTGAAAACAAAATCTGGATGTGTAAGATCAACAAACCCGGGGGTTTTTCAATATACACTTCCTCTTCAATAAAACATTTTAAAATGCGCTTTTGACATTCATTTAAAAAGTTTAAAATCTTTAAAAAAAGCAAAAGTAAGTGTAATCCGTATACTTCAGCCGTGCTATGGATGCAAAGGCTTTCTCAAAATCGATACATTCAATTTGGTATAATCTTGGGCCACTAACCTAGCTTTATTCCTAACAACATTACCCGACTCATCCAACTTGTTCCTAAAAATCCATCTAGTACCAATGGTTGGTCTATCATGGGGTTTAGGAACAAGGTGCTAAACTTGGTTGTGCTCAATTGCTTGAGCTCTTCTTGCATAACAAGCAAACAATATGAGTCGCCCTCAGCTTCAAAAATGTTCTATGGTTCTATATGAGAAATAAAAGAAAAATGGCCACAAAAATCATGGAGTTTGGAGCGAGTAGTTATCCCTTTGATACATCACCTATGATGAGTTTATTGGGATGACTATAACATATCTCCAATCTTTTGGAAGTGATTGTGTTGGTGATGTTAGTATTTGGAGTGTCTCATATTTATTGAAGAAGAATTTAGATTTTTGGCAGTTTCCTAATACGGATCTGTCTCCTATTTTGGTTTGGATACAGGCTTTCTATTTCTCTAAGGAGGTGCTGATTTGATTCGTGTTGGACTAGGATTATCTCAGGTGCCTATATAACCCCTCAAGGGTGGCCTTTTGAAGGTATATCAAGAATTTAAGAGAAATTCTAGAATTTCACCATTGAGAGTTGTGAGAGAGATCTCATTGTAACTCTTGTATTTTCTTCAATAAATATTTCTCACCTCATCCCCGTGGACATAGGCAAATTATCAACCACGTTAAATCTTGTGTTCTTTGGTTGTGTGGTGATTGCTTGCTAGTGATAGATCTTCTACGCTGCCCGCTTCTACTGCCGAATCTTCGACTTGGTGTTCCTCTGTTATTTGATCAGTGATAGATCATCACAATTAGTATTAGAGTGATGGCTAGCAAGATGACCACGACAACCAAGTTCGAGGTGGAGAAATTTGACGGAAGTCCAACTTCTTGTTGTGGAAGATGCGAGTACATCATTGCTCGTGAAGGAGGGCACACACCAAGCCCTACTTGGTATTGAGAAGAAGCCATCGAAGATAGAGGATGATGAGTGGAATGACATCGACTCCGCGCAAAGGCGACGATAATACTATGCCTATCAAATGAGGTCCTCTACAACATGATAAACGAGGAGACAACTGCTAGTCTTTGGTGTAGGCTAGAGAAGCCTGTACATGATAAAGAGTTTGTCAAACAAGCTCTTCATGAAGAAGCAGTTATACAACTTTCGGATGAAGAAAGTACGCTTATTCTACAACCTCTAAATATTTTAATGAATTTTAAGCAACTTGTTAGTTCTAGAGGTTTACGCTAGAAGAAGAAGACAAAACTTTTCTGTTACTCTCTTCTCTTTATCAAGTTATGATCAATTGGCAATCACCATCATATATGGTAAGGAGACCTTAGAGTTAGAAGATGTTAGGCAGATTCTCTAGAATAACGAGCTGATGAGAAGACAGATTCTACGAAAGAGGACCTCAGAATTGTTTGTCAAGGGCCAGAGGGGAAGATCAAAGAGTAGGGGACCCAAAGGGGATCCAAAAGCTTCTAACAGTTTTTCTTACTATTTTTGCAAGAAACCAGGGCATATCAAGAAAAATAGTATGAAATACAAGGAAATGCTGAAAAGGAAAGCAGCAAAGATTCTAATAGGGCTAGTACCAGTGGAAAGTCGATCAAGCCGAGGTTGTCAAAGAAGCAAATGAGCATTCACGTGATGTCTTGACAGCTGAGTCAGGACAAAATAAATACTCAGATGCTCGGTTACTGACTCGGGGTGCACATATCACATGTGCCCCAAAAAGGGAGTGGTTCAATATCTTACAAGCCTTATGATGAGGCTCTGTCCTGATGGGAAATGACACCGTGTGTAAAGACTGTTGGCATTAGCAACATCCGTATGAGGATGTTTTGATGGACAGTTCTGAACCCTCACGAACGTTCGACACGTTTCGGATTTAAAGAAGAATCTTTCTCTCATTGGGCTTTGGAAGCTCGTGGGTACAAGATTTCTGGTGCAGATGGAGCAATCAAGTTATCTAGAGGCTCCATGACGATTCTCAAAGGAGACGGACGCAAACTTGTACAAGTTGACAGGAGTATTATTATTGGTGATGCTTCAGCAGCAACAGAGAAGGAAGATACTACAAGACTTTGCACATACGTCTTGGACATATGAGCGAGTGAGATCTTCAAGTCCTACACAAAAGGAGTGCTCTGCTATAGGTATCAAATATTGCAAACTTGATCTTTGTAAATTTTGCATTATGAGTAGGCAACATAGAGTAGCTTTCTCTACATCTCAGCACAAGATAAAGGGCTTGCTAGATCTCTACACACGGATGTGTAGGGGCCTTCGCCAGTGGCATCCATTAGAGGTGCTAGGTACTATGTTAATTTTATAGATGATTTTTCAAGAAAAAGTTTGGGTATGCTTCTTGAAGCAGAAATTGAAAGTATAGAAGTTTCAAGAGTGCAAAAATTTGATGAAAATCAGACAGGGCGGAAGGTGAAAGTTTTGAGGTCCGATAATGGAGGCGAGTACACCTCCAAGAATTAAAAGATTACTTAGTAGTAAGGGCATCAAACACCAGCTAAGTATTCCAGTGCGGCTAGAACAAAATGGAGTAGCAGAGTGCATGAATCGAACACTTACAGAGCGTGCCGCCAGTATCAGATTACAGGCTGACATGTTAGAAGGAATTTGGGTAGAGGCGGTGTATCATGCGAGTTATCTGGTAAACATGTCACCATAAACAGCTATTGATCTTCAGATCCCAGAGGAGAGATATGACGAAGAGTATCTGTGGCCTATTCAACCCTACTGATTTTCGGTTGTCCGGCATATAGTTTTGGTTGATAGTCAGAAAAGGAACAAACTGGAGTCCAAGTCTAAAGTGTACCTTCATCGGGTTCACTAAAGGAGTCAAGGGTCACAGACTTTTTGGGATCCTAAAAAAAAAAGAGCGTCTTTACCAGCAGAGATGTGGTCTTTGATGAAGATTCAATGTTGCGAGAAAAGTCAGAGACGGAGGAAAAGCGCAAGGTGGGAGCTTCAGACAGTTCAGCAGTAGACACTCAGAAAAAGGAGTCGAGTTCTCAGATAGCCCTCAAAAGCCTGAAGGGTCAGAAGAGGACTACTCCGATTCAGATGGAGAACAAACAGGAGGCTACTCAAGAGCAATCTAGACCGTTGAGACAGTCAGTAAGTGTAACGCCCCGATCCTACGGGTACGGAACGTTACTTCACGTATATACGCAGGTCAGAAATACCCTCACGCATATACGCTAAGCATCAGTACAAGCAAAATCAGAGTACGGAAGCAAGTGGTGCATTATACATTCCAACATATGAGTACAATTACTAAGTTATCACCAGAGGTGATCCAATATTACATGAATATTACATCACTGATATGCGCAATTGCGAGATTACAAGGAGATTTGTACAAGTATGAACAGTACACAGGCACTCATGAGTTTACAAAAGAAAACTCGAGAGGCACACAGGGGGGCCTGGAAGGATAGAGCTTCCGATGGTCTACTGGGGATCCACGCTTCAGCTGCGTCACTCTGATCGGCAACTGGGAGAATCCCACACGCCTCCAAGCTCCATGACCTGGACATGAGAATCCAGGGGAGTCAGATAGAACTCCCCCCAGACGAGTGATGATACAAAAAGCCGGATGGCGTGCTGAGAT
>JAVJIF010015902.1:0-124835 GCA_038442645.1 Agave tequilana
AATTAATTACTTGAAATATATGCTTATGTCGTGCAAACTCCCACTTGTATGCTCATAATCAAACACCATAAGTGATAATATACTTTTTCACTTACACTTTCACAATTCCAACCAAACACTTGAAAACTTAAACCCACTTGCAACTGCAAAAGAGTTTTTGTAATTACCACTTACGGCTTATGACCACTTGCAACAATCAAATAGACTCTTACTAAAGATTATAAATACTTCTCTCCCTTGCCAACAATCTCGAGAAAAACATCAAAATTGGTAACTAATTAGAGGAATAATTTGTTAGATTTATTGTTTCTTAAAACTTGATTTGTTATGCAAAAAAAATTAAAGTGGTTAGAAAATGTGCAATAATTGTTGTTTTCGATATAAGTAATTAATTTTATTAGGAAATATTAGAAAAATGATTGTAATGAATATACTTAAAGTAGAATATAATTAGTTTGTTAGATTAATTATACGTTAATTTGTTAGATTAATTGTTTAACTTTGTTGGAGAAATTGTTAGATTAAATGGTTAGATACATTTGAAGGTGAACTCTTGGTTATTGGGTGGGAGAGCTTGAAAGGATTTTAACTATCCGACTCCTATTGAAGAGCTAGCTAGGAGAATGATGTCATTGCTGCTGTCACATTTTTGCTAGTGATGACTTGGTCGGGTGGGGTCAAAGGGAACCAAGTCATTGGAGGTTGCAGAGCTCTATAGAGAAATTGTTAGATATATCGAATACCAAAATAACATGGTCACTAATGCTTGGAATCTAACCGCATCAGCCGGGGCCCGGGTTTAGATTCTTCTGCTTGAGCGTGCGCTCTAGTCCCTGTAACAGCAATCTCAAGCAGCGAGTAGTACACTTGCAAAGTCTAAGCAATAGGTGTAGCTTGGTGCAATAAACAGAAGAGCATGGTTTGTTTGTTTTTTTTCTCTCTTGGCAATCCTGAAAGGATCGAGAGGACATATTTAGATGCTGCAATGAAATTATAAATGTCATTAAAAAGCATGGAGCGAGAGGCTGGCAAAGATTCTTTTAGTCTGTGGTTGCTTATATGCTGTGTTACTTTGGGTTGCTTACAATGAAGGTGTTTCAGTGTTTGAGGGGTGATTGAGTAGTGCCCGTGTCGTCAGCAGCAGAGCAGTGAGCAGGTTGCTGAGTTGTGGAGAGGCTTGGGAACAAAGGTTAGGTTTTGAGTATTATAGATGCCTGGAGTACCCATCACTTACATCAACTGTCTAGCCACTAGTCATTTGGCATCCCTCTGCTTGTGGATGGCTAAAGCAATGGTTCCCTCCCATCAGAATATAATTAGAGGGATACACAGTGTTTTTTATTGAGGATTTCGCTGGGAAATTTATGGTTTCTAAGAGCTTGCCCTTATTAGCCTCATGATTCTATAGTGGGGATCTATAGATCATGGTCCACAATGTGTGGGGCGGTGTTAGAGCTGGGGTCAGAGTGTGTGGTAGGAAGGCAATGCATTGCAAGTCATTTGTTGGATTTCTTGGGGTCGAGTGGAGCAGATATGTGCAGGCCTTAGTCAGGGATATCATTATTTGTGGGATGAGTTAGGGCCACAAACGTCATGCATGAGGGAAACGTAGTCGGGACTTTACGGCGAGTTGTGGGTTGAAATGTTTATCATAGAGCTTCAAATGGATCATTTGCCTAATGAGTTTGTTTCAATTGAGAGTAGGATGATGAGGGTCTTGAATCTCTTGATTGCTTTCTGTACTTTAGAGAGAGAGAGAGAGAGAGGAGAGAGAGAGAGATCTAGTCTTGAAATTTTTGAAGCAAAAGATTTGCCTAATCTCAGGCTCACAAAAAATCCTAATCTAAATATTTGTTTCCTAATAAATTTTATCCAAGATTTGAAACCTCATTTTCTTGATTTTTTCTTTTTATTTTGTCTTTCTTTTCATAATCTCTTTTCACATTTCTGTCACACTTAAATTTCTTCTTCTTTGCTTTTAAATTTGTTCCTTGGGGCTGTTTCAAATGTATCACTTATGTTAGCGTCTGAGTGTCACGCCGGGGGGGGGGGGGGTGGAGTTGTTAGGAATTGTGACTGGAATACATCATGAAGGTAGATGAAACTTCAGAGATCAAATAACGGACGTGCACAAAGAGCTGTGCACATTACCAGTCGACTAATACTGGGTATAGTCGACTAATTATATGGATTAGTCTACTTATACATTTTTATAGTCGACTAGTTTGGCCAACTAGAGAGTTGGGGTTCTCGAATTTTGTTAGAATAGTTGACTAGTATTGAGCCTAGTCAACTAATACATGATATTAGTCGACTAATATCCTGGCCTAGTCGACTAATGGCGGTCTGACTGTTTCTTTTTCTGGGTCTGTTTCAGGTTCGAGTTGTATTCGGGTTTCTTTTTCTTTGAGAGGTGATTGTTCGTATTGATTTGGTTTGTTTAAGATTAAGAGATTCCTATGGTTTATAAATAAACATTGGGGTGGCCTACAATGTAATCCAATGAATTTGTAATTCTTAAAGAGTGTAATTTATCTAGGTGAGAGATTCGTGAGAGAAGCTTAGTCACAAGAGTTCGCTGTTCTTTGCGATCATCAAAAAGCTTGTAATCTTCTCAGCGAGAGGTGTAAGTAATTATATTTACTCCCCTAAAGTTTAATAAAGTTTCTACCCCTTCTCACGTTGACGTACACATGATCTCTTTGATCGGTGGACCACATTATATTTTGTGTTAGCTTTCTATCTACTTTCAAATATCTCTCTTCTTCTCGTTGCCCTAGTACATCCTGTGGTTAGTTTTCGCTGCGCTGCCCCATTCGATCAGGTCGTAGGGCGTCTCGAATTCACAACAATTGGTATCAGAGTAAAGTCAACGTGAAGATGTCTGCAATTAAGTTCGATATTCAGAAGTTCGATGGTATCATCAATTTTAGTAGATGGCATGCTAGGATGAAGGCCATCTTGACCAGAGCAGGTTGAAGAAAGCACTACACTTGAGGGAGAAAAGCACGTGGAGGAAGAAACTTGACAAGAGTTGAATGAGAAAGACTTTACAGCTATTCAGCTTTGCTTGCGGACAAAGTGTTAGATGGGTTTTCTTCAGAGAAACAACGTCCTCATTTTGGGAGCGACTTCAGGACTATTATCTGAAGAAGTCACTGGAATCGGTGATATTGAAACATCGTCTCTTTCTTCTCCGCATGCATGAAGATACACCTATCAAGTCTCACGTAATCACGTTGCAAAATTTTTCTCTATTATCAATGATCTAGATAAGATAGAGGTTAAGATAGAAGATGAGGATCAAACACTTATATTACTGTGTTCTTTACCTTCTTCATATAAGAGATTTAGGGAAGCTATCATTATGGAGGCAAGTCAACAATCAAGGTCAATGAGATCAAGGAGCATCTGCTCAACAAGGATAAAATTGATACCCCGTTGACGGATGAGTCATATGATAATTCCGAGCAAGTTCATTATTCAAGGAAGAAGAAGAGTAATAATGAAAGTTCATAGGTAACTCAAGACATAAGAATTTGACGTGCAACTATTATCACAAGAAGGGGCACAATAGAGCTGCTTGTAGATTGAAAGAAGAAACAATAAGATACTAATGTCATTGAACTGATTGGAGAAGATGAAGATAAATGCGACGTTCTATCTGTACAGACAGATCAGTTGGTAATAAAGATAGATGGATTATTGACTCTAGACATCAGTTCCAAAAGATGTTCTCATACACTTCGGTTCAAGGGGGAGAAGCCTTCATAGAGAATTCTGCTACAAGTAAGGTGATTGGCATAGGAACAATTCAGTTTCGTTTTTATGATGGATATCACTACTCTTCAAGGCGTCCGTCATGTTCCCGATTCAAGGTATAATCTCAACTCTCTTGGAGCCTTGCATAGAGAAGAGTTCAGTTTCATTTCTGAAGGTGATCTTATAGAGGTTCCAAAGAGCTCATGTGAAGTTTCAGGCCGAACGTGTCGGCAATGTGTATATGTTGCGAAATTTGAAAGTTACAGTGGTGAATTGCAGTTATCCTTAGCTTCAAAAGCGGTAGTTGTTCCACAATCAGACACTACGATGGTTTCGAGCTTGGATGTTTAATTGTATCCTGAAAGTAAATTGGGACTAGGCGGGTCTGTGCATATGAAAAGTCCAGATCGTTACTCCTATGGTGGAGTGAATTCTCATAAATCTTTTGTGGATTAATGAGATCGTTGGTGATAAAGTTCAGGTCGAGCCTGAACTTATTCGACCTAATCAAGTTGTGAACCCCATGAGGGGGGTAATGGAGAAGAGGGAGTGATATGGAGATGAAGTCAAGATTTGTTCGATTGTGCGTGGATGTGAGCACATGGAGCATGGTGGCTATTGTCCATGAGTGCATTATGATCCACTGTTGATCATATTAGTCCTAGCATTCCTCTAATCTTGACAGATCTGACCTATATATAAGGTTTCATCAGTTTGATTTAACCAGTACAGCTTTATTCATCTCAGTTATTTCGAGGAGCTACATCATAATAATACTATTTAGTTGTCATTTTAAATACCTAAACACAGTTTAGCTGCTCAACTTTTATATCATACCAAGACAGTACTGTTAGAAACCAATTCTCCCCAAAAGGTATCTTGTTAGGGGGAGGCCACATCTCTAATATAAAGTATTGAATCTCTCTTCACACAACCGATGTGGGACTATCTTCTAACACCCGCCTGTAGTTTCCAAGAGGCTAAATTGACAGGGCTTTCTACAAGGTCTCGGTCAGATTTGAGTGACTGGCTCTGATACCATGTTAGAAACCAATTCTCCTCAAAAGGTACCTTGTTTGGGAGAGGCATATAAAGTATTGGATCTCTCTTCACACAGCTGATGTGGGACTATCTTCTAACAAGTACAATAAATTAAGAGAGTGTGGAGCAGAGTTAATCTTATTTTTATTGTAAACCAAGTAACATTACATGCCATGTGATTTCTAACAAGTAGAAAAATTATTTGTGACTTCATCATTTGTTCTACAAATATTGACTGGATGAATGGATACGACAAAAATGATAATTTACCTTTGCTAATGCTTTTTCGTTTAGCTAGTTCAATTAATAGAGCAATAGAACATTTCTAGCCTGTCATGCCCATGGAATTATTTGATGAATCAGGTGTAGTTTCTCCTTTGTGTGTGTGTGTGTGTGTTGTGTGTGTGTGTGTGTGTGGGGTTCAGACCCTTGTCCTTCGATTGAGGTCACTTGAATTATCCTTTCATACTTCTCATATGTGTATATGTAAACACGCACCCACCTGTAAGGAGGTTTATATATAGTTTCCTATACCATTTCCCGCACAATCTAATTTTGTTACAATCTTCTAGTTTCTTTTTCTTCAATGTGTTTGTTCCCAATTTCTTTGCAAATTTCAGCTTAGGCAAGCAAAGACGGAAATTGTAACTGCCAGCAAGGTGGCCTACAGATTCATGGCAGGTCTCGGCTCAAACTCGCCAGCCACACCAGAGTCTTCAAGCAATTCAAACAGAGATGTTCCCAGGCCCCAGCTTGGATGGTTGAAAAGCCTCGCTTCACTTGGTACCAAGCCTCCAAGTAATGACCGACAATTTTCACCAGTAATTGATGAATCTCCACTGAAGCAGAAATCTCAGATCTCAGATCACAATATGTGAGGCAGAACTTGATCCAGGTGTATCATATAAATTGTTTGATTCATGTACCGGTAGCTAAGATTCTTCCCTAGTGACAATCGGTTGATCGTTTGGGCTTGAAACTGTAAAAAACTCTTCTAATTCTTTACAAAACAATGTTGGTACTGAACACAATCATACAAAAAATTCTGTTACATTGAATGGATTGTACACATGTGTTCATCCTTGCATGATTCTTCGAGTCCACTGATGCCCCTATGCTTTTGGGCTCCTATGCGAAGAACGAGCAATCAGGTTGTGAGCGCTGACTCTCCCGAGTGTGGCTGCGATTGAATGCAGTGCGAAGGCTGCAATGCGAGACTTGATCAGCCCCCGCTTCGGTATAGGCCTCCTGTCGCTGAATCCTCGCTCTCTGCATGCGACTGTGAGATTGGCAGAGATCTTGTCACGCATGGCTGCAGCAGAAGGTAAGCAATTGCAATGTTGTATTCGTGTGCGAATTGATTGACCTGTTTATGTGCATCCTATATTTATAGAGGGGAGCTTATAATTATAGAGCTGGCATTGTGGCTAAATCTGAGTGAGTGAGGTGGGTTTTTGCTGGTAGAAGGCAATATGACGAAGACCCATCTCTCCTTGGGTGGCACACGGTGAGGTTTGATTCTGTCTGTCAACCACGTTTGTAAAATATTTGACTTGCCTCATGATTCCTAAACCCCTCCATAAAATAAAAGCTAGAGCAAAATGATGAACTTGCTGCTGTTCTTTTTCGAACAGAAAGAAAAGCTCACAGATTCATATGTTTGTTTTGTGTAATCTACGGAGAAAGGAACTATCTGGCTGTTTCCATGCAGCTGCAGCTTTGATCTGTGGCAAAATACTATGTATTTTTCTTCATTCTGGAAAGAAGAAAGAAGCATAGAAAAGATAATATACTGATAGGTATCCAATGAGCAGAAACAGGGGGGAAACATACTGATAACATCATGTATCGTGTTGGTCTGCTGGAGTCTTTTGTGAGCATTCATCTTGTAGCTTCTGCTGTATGAAACCAATCCTGCTGTTGTCACTGACAAAATGAGCCTCGACCATCGCCTAGACAGGAAGAAGACTGTGCCGGTATTGGATTGGGAGAGTGTCTGGCCTTGTCGTAGACAAAGGGGATTCCTGCGACTGCAGGCGTCTGCGGCACTGTATCAATATCGGTGGCGGACCTATTGCCTTCCCTGATGCAAACTGGTTTGCTCAACCCCAAAGCATAGCGGCTGTCAGAGCAATCCATCTCTATAAAACTTTGTTACAAGAAGCCTCAGAAGCACACAGATCATTGAGAAGAGAGACAAGAAGCTACAGAGTTACGTGATTGCTCTTTTGGGTACGGGTTAAGAGAAAGCAGAGATTCACTTGTCTAATTTGCGAGAAGTAAAAAGGCATGGAATTTCTCTCAAATCCTAATCCAAATACTGTCTTCTCACACACAAAAGATTATTATAGAGGACAGAAAAATTTCCCATTGGAAAACACCTGGTGGCCAACGTGTTCCATTCAAGAGAAACTACCAAACTTCGCGAAATATCTAAATCAGAATTCCTTTCCAAAGCAGTTGTCAGGGTCTTCTAGCATTCAGAATCTCATGTTAAACCTGCGACCTTAATGTTCAAAATTCACTCTTACATTAATCTCCTTCCAAAGAGAATTGTATGCTCTTTTGTTTCCTCATTTTTAGCATCAGGGTTTATTCTGATCTTGGAATCTAGAATCTTGTAATTAAACTAATTCTTTTGGCAGCAGTTAGAGCTCTCTAGTGAGAATTGTTGATTGATAAACAAATTTCAGTTGATCTGACATTTTACAGAAGAAGTTGCCAGGATCAGGTCATGAGCTTATTATGTTGGTGTCCATCACCAATCATGAACTGATACTGATATTTTACAAAAAAGTTTGTCAGGATGTGGATCGGGCCACGCACATAATAAATCATGAATTGATACTGTTTTACTGGGAATCAAGTTTTAGAAAGTTCGAAAAACTATCAAAATTCGAAATCAATTTGAGCACACACAAACAAACTATTTACATGCAAAATATACAAACTCAACTTCTTTACACTGTGGTTGTAGGCCACCAAATTGCAAACTGTTTCCAATGCCTCTATATCTACATCCAACAATTATCGCCACATACAATTGCTCCTCATTCTACTGACGCAAGAACTTGGCCTAAGCATTTGGTTTCCCGATCAAACTGCGAGCGCTGGCTCTACAAGAGCAACGGCCATGGCGTGCGCAGCAATGGCAATTATTCGAGACTTAATCAGTCCTCTCTTTGGTATCGGCCTCTTCCTTCCGAACCCCATGTCTCTCAAGGCACCTACGAGGATATCACTGACCTTGTTGTAGCTCATCATAGTACTGTTAGCTGAAGATATGTGATCTCTGGTTGCTTCTGGTCTTCAGAATTCCGCCTATTATAGGACCGACCTCTCAGAAATAAAACTCTCAAGAGTACGGAATCAAACAGTTAGTGTTGGACGTCAAAGAGACAAAACAGCTGTCGACTGCAGGACGTGCAAGTTCTTCTTGAACTCGAAGCCTCCAAATTGAGAAGGCGAGGACGACGCTGTGCTTCTTTGAATCTCAACAATGGGATTTGATTTGGCTTGCGTGTTAGGTCTCTTAAGAGAGACATCAAAATAATTGCACACGCTAGGATCCCATTTCTTG
Source organism: Agave tequilana (assembly GCA_038442645.1). Lineage (NCBI taxonomy): Eukaryota > Viridiplantae > Streptophyta > Magnoliopsida > Asparagales > Asparagaceae > Agave > Agave tequilana. The sequence continues at coordinate 8,384 of JAVJIF010015902.1, forward strand.
ACCATGCGATGCAATGGAGTTCAAGGAGGAGGTGAAGGAGCCTGACTGATGTGGGACGTTTGTAGGTAGAGCTGGAGCACGGGGCAGGTTGCTTCTCAACAGAGAACAACAGTTTGATTTTGAGTTGATTTTAAATAATAAATGGAGGTTTATTACGTCTCTTGTTAGATGCTGCCTGCTGACATATTGCAAGATTGCATCTGGGGGTATTGTCATGATAAGAGGTTGATTCCAAATTTTGGTGGGTTCTGCCATTAATAATGTATTTTGAATGAACATGTGGATAACAACTCTTTATTCTTTTCCTTGAAGGAGAGAAAAAAAATCCTATGAAAAAAAAATCCTAGATAGCTACTAGCTAGTCTATACTCAATTGTTTCAAGTTTATCATTTTATTTCTTTAGTTTCAAAATTTTTAACTAGTCACTAGTAGGAAGTCACCTGCTAATGGAGAAATTTATTCATACAAGGCATTAAAACTCCAACATCTTTACTATCTTGATGGGGAAATCGTACGGCTCAGATTTAGTAAGAATTGTTAATTTTATTTAATTTAGATTTGGTTGAGATTTAGGATTTAATAGAATTAGATTGAGTAGATTTAATTTTATTAATATTTGCACGTATGATGCACGTATTGTAAGTTATATATAGCCATGTATTGAATTTTGAAAGTAATGATGAATTGATTAAAAATTATTTCCGTATGAAAATTTGTGATGCTTTGGTTTAATCTCATGGATCGAATTGAATCAGATAGTGAAGCCAAGATCCGAATTGCGATCCGTGGTCATATCCAATCTCCAAATTATGTTCTTCTCCAATTCTACTGAAATTTCCACCACAAATTGTAAATCCCTTCTGTCTCACATCAATTTAATATCGGAGCCGAATCCTACTCTTTTCCTTCTACAGAATCCACTTCAAAAAAATCACAAAATTCCAAAACCCTCCAGATCAGTTTCTTCTTCTTTAGTTTTTTTTTTAAAAAAAAAACAAAAGAGAGAGGGGAAAGAAAAGAAATTAAAAAAAGAAGAAAATAAAAAAATAAAAAAAATAAAAAAGAACATTGTACATCTTCCCTCTCATCTCAAACACCCTGCCGTCATCATCCCACATACTCCACTATTGCAGTGCTCTCTCGTTGCCACCGCACCGGCCATTTGACATCACCGTCACACACCGCCGCCGTCACAGACCAGAGCAGCCAGAACCGTCGTCGTCCTCTTCTTCTTCTTGTTGCCCTCGTCGCCTCCCCGCTATCATCCAGATTTGTCTTTTCCAGATCTACCCTCGTCGTTCTTCCTCAATTGCCTTCGTCTTCAACCTCTAGAACAAGATCTCCCAGCCTACCCCTTCGTCTTCATCATCTACAACACCCCCCTTCATCTGACCAGATCCACCTCCGACAGTTTCATTTTCCTCCTCCGCCTCGCCTATGTCATCACCATCGACGCTGAAGTCTCCTCATCCTTGATCTGACCTAGATCTCTGCCCACTCTCCCTCACGAGTCAACCTAGATCTCAGGTCACCCCCATCGCCACACAAAGGTCCTCCGTTGTCTCGAGATCTCCATCACCAGATCTCCTCACTATGAAGTCTCCTTCACTGTCATCCTCTCTTGACGACGTCCATCTCACATCATCGTCTCACCGACAACATCGGCGAACGAGATCAACAACGATGAAATCTGTCATTTTCTCTGTCGTTTTCTTCTTCTCTGTGAGCTCACCAGCTTATCCACGACCTAGTCCACCTCATCCACGACCTCATCCGCCGCCTTCTGCTTCGATATTCACCATTGCAGTTGAGTCCATACTTTCAGACCCTTTTGATTTGGGTTCAATGATTTTTGAATTGGGTTTGATTTTGGTTTCAATAACCCAAACTTCATTCAATTGCGGAGCCCGACCCGTTCCCTTTACTCAGCCAAGGCCGGCTCAATTGAACTGATCGGTCCAATTGAGCCAGAGCCAGATCGGGTTGATCTAACTCACTAAGTCGACTCACTGAGTCAACTCAGTCCGAGTCAACTCACTGATCCAGCCCAGTTCAAGACCAAACTTGTTGGCCCAAAGGCCTTCCTCTCTAGTTTTGATGATGATTAACTCATGTAGTTATGTTTATTAATAATCTTGTGATTTTAGTTACAGATCATTAATCAAGATATTAGTTGGTGATTGCTTCAAAAAGAGGAATTTGGAAGCCTTCACTTGGTGATTTCCGTGCCCGAGCATCAAGTTCATACCTTTGCACTCGGTGGATCACGTTTGGGATCGAGTCAGCTTGAAGATGAAGATCGTCAAGAAGACTTAGGTATCCTAATTTAGTTTAGTATGTTTAGATCCATTTGTAAAGCTTAGTATAGTTGATATGCTCAAGTGCATAACACACACAAGATTTATGTTTTGGATTTGGTTTTCATGAATAGATTGATCAAAATAAGTTTACCTTGGGTTTTATGTATATTAGAAGTATTCTATATACATACATGCTTACATGAATTATACAAACTTACTTTGACTTTCCTATTCATGTATTGAAAAATACAAGTTTGATAAAATACAAGATTTGGTTTTTGGTAAAAATGATAAGACACAAAAATAGTTCATATTGCTTGATATTTGAGTTGAAATCTTTATCACATGTTTATATATCAATGCAAAATGTTAAAACTATTTTGGGGATTTTTTACAAGATTTAAAAGAATTTTCAAAATATTTTAACATGTTTTTCTGACCCAGATTGTGGCTGACAGGCCAGGTCGGTCGACCGCACGGTCGACCGCACAATGGGCCGGTCGACCGCACCATGGGCCGGTCGACCGTTGCGGTCGACCGACGTGCACAGCCTTGTGCACGTCTGGCAGACACAGGGACGGTCGGCCGGCCGGACCAGAGAGCTTTGCTCTCTGTATCTGGGTGGTCGACCGGGCGGTCGACCGGAGCAGAGAAGTCTGCTCTCTGTATCTGGGCGGTCGACCGGGCGGTCGACCGGGTTTGCCCAACGGTCATATTTTTAACCGTTGGCGGTCGACCGGGCGGTCAACCGCCAGCCTGTCAGGCTGCCAGATCAGCCTAACGGCTAGTTTCAGGGTTTGGCCTATATATACCCCATTTCTTCATGGTTTTAACTAAGATTTTTAAGAGCAAAAATTCCTACTTTTTTGAAGTGTTTTTACAAGTTTTAAAAAGAGTTTAAGTGCCAAAAAGATTCATCTATTTGTTTTAAGTGTTTTGTTTATTTCAAAGAAATTAGGGTTTGGGAAATAGTTTTTGATCTAAACTTCTATATCTATTTTGGTGTTTTCCCAAGAGAATTTCTTTGATCAAAACACTTTATTTTTCCACACTTGAGCTATTTTCTATCCTATTCTATTTAGGATCTTTGTTTGTGGAAAAAGGAAAGAGGTTTGTGGTTGAAACATACCACTTGTTGTAAACCCTTGATTTCTTGTGTTGCTCCCTCTTTGGTAGAGGTTGAGGTTGTTGTATTGGGTTGGTGTTTGCTCCCTCTTGGTAGAGGTGGATATTGTTGTTTACTCCCTCTTGGTGAGGTGGAGTTGGAGTTGGTTTGTATCCCTCAAGTGTGAGGTGGATTGGTTGTTGTTTGGCTACGGGCCTACCCCTCGGTTGTGAGGCGGTGTTTGAGAGAGGAGTTCGGTACTCCTAGTGTTGTAACAAATCCTCCTCGGTGGAGGTTCCCTCGGTGGGAGATAGTGGATTGAAAATCCTTCTCGGTGAAGGCGGGGATGTAGAGCTAGGGGCTCGAACCTCGAAACATATCTTGTTGTTAGCGTTTGGTCCATTGTCTCTCTTACACTTTCTCTTATTTGTGCAAAGCATCATTCATTCATTCATATCTTAGTGCTTGCATTTGTGCCTTGCATTATTTCATATTGTTCATCTCTATATGCTTGGCTTGCTTGTATGTGCCTCACTTGTACTTAACCACAAGAGCTTCATATAGCACCTCAACCCTTATCTAGGGGAATCAAGAGGAGTTAGTCCAGAGCCCTTCACGGGAAATTCGGCTACACTTGTGTGTTGTATTAAGTGTGTTGCAAATTGTTTTTAAGCTTCCGCATTTAGCGCATTTAGTTTATAGATTAGCATATCACCTATTCACCCCCCTCTAGGTGATTTCAATTGGTATCAGAGCCTACGCTCCTGATACTTAGGCTTAACATCCTAGGAGTGAGATCCTTTGTTTTGCTAATCTTCATTTGCATTTGCTTGTTTGCACACATATAGTTTGGACCCATGGACTTCATGACCCAACCTTTGTTTGACCCTTCCAACATTGTTGTTTGGAAGGCTAAGATGTCCGTTTACCTACAAGCCCTAGGTTATAAGGTTCACCTTGCCATTACCAAGGAATCCTACCTTAGTGATAGCAAGCATGTAGGGGCCAATGCACAAGCCCTTGAGGCCATTAGAAGCACTCTTCCTAAAGATTATCTTATGCGTGTTTCTAACATTGATTCCGCCTTTGCAGTGGGAATATTTTGACAACCACCACCACCTCCAAGCTTCAATTGCCAATCCAACAAGAGGAGGAATCTAGTGGAGATGAATCCGAACCACAACAATGCTATACGGTCCAAGGGAATGACTCCCTTGAGGTATACTATGATACTCAACTAGATAGTACTAGCTCTTCATTTGATTATCATGATGATATGGATGCCCATGCCTTGAATGAAGAGTTATCTATTATTTGTGAAAAACTCCTTGAAAAATATAAAGTTTTGAAAAGAAAACTTGTAAAATAAATAAAGAAAAAGAGGATTTGTTTTCTAAGCTTAACATGGTTTTGCAAGAGAAAGAGGAGATTTATAATGATAGGGATTCATTACAATCTCAACTTGATCTTGCACTTAAAGAAAATAAAATTTTAAAATCTAAAAATGATTGCAATGTTATTTTGAAGAAAAATGAGGTTTTATCTTCAAAATTAGATTTTGTTTTAAAAGAGAATGTTGCTTTGAAAAATAAAATAATTTCTATCTCAAATGATTTAAATGTTTGTTTAAAGAAAAATGAAGTTTTGCAAAATAAGATTGATGTACATGTTTGCCATGCTAGGGTAGTATCACACACATCACCTATTGCATGCTCTACTTCTTCTATAATTAAAAATGATATAAATTTGTTGAAGAAGAATATGAATTGTTTGGGCTCCACTTTGAGCCAATGTGCCAAGAGCCATTTTGTTACAAAAATAGTTTCAGTGTTATACTTTAATAAACAAACATGCTTGCACAAAATCAAGGCATGTTACAAATGATTTGAACTATTTTGTAACTTGGAAAATATTGGTTCAAAATGAAAACTGTATTTTTCCAAACTTGTTTTTTCAAAACTTCTCCAAATACAAAAACAAGATATTTAAACTCTTTTAAAGTTTAGTGTGTATGGATATGATCCACTACACAAACATGGTGAAATATCTATGTTTTTGACATTAAGCTCTAAATATGATTTGGTTTAAAACATAAAACTTGAAACTCCAAAAACCAAAACTATATTTTCCAAAATGAAAAGTCTTTTCTAAACTGAAAATACTTTTATGAAAAGACATCTAAAACAAGAGTGTGTGTATATGGTACTTGAGCAATCCACCAACTACTCTATCCTTTACATTTTATCTAAAAACAAATCTTCTAAAAACAAATCTAGACACAAGTCTTCATCTTCTTGAAGTCTTCACTTGAAGCCTTCTTATCTTCTTGACTTGGTCCAAACATCGTGCTACCTCCAAAACTTGACTTAAATCCTTTGTTGAAGCTATGCACCTACTAAGATCTTGATCATGAATCTGTCACTAATTAAACACAAGATCATTAGTAAACATAATTACATGAGTTGATCATCATCAAAACTAGAGTGATGGGCCTTTGGGCCAATAATCTCCCCCTTTTTAATGATGACAAAACTCATGAAGTTATATATGCACGGATTAAAGTAAAGCTTCAAAGAAGCTCCCCCTTAACTCATGCATAACAAATAAACAATAGATATGCAATGAAAGCACATAAACATGTATGCAAATATATGGAGATAAACATGCTAACAAGCATAAAACAAATTAAATTCTTTTTCTCCTATTTTCAAAACAAAACATATATGCATAAACAAATCTTTTTCATAAAACATGCATATAAAACTCAAATACTTCTCCCCCTTTTTGTCAATCATCAACAAAGGGGTTAAAGTAAAAACAAAATTTTTCTCCCACTTTTTGTCATAAACAAAGAGACCAATAAGGGGTAAACATAAATCAATAAAAGGTTATATGCGATATACATTCATGAAGAGAAGACGGTTAAGTAACTTCCCTATACATATACACTACATGAAAGAGGGATGACAAGCCCTAATTCACATAACGTATAATATGCAATGCATAAGAGGAGATGTGAAGCTCCCCCTACACACGTGTATCACATAAAGAAGAGTTGTCAAGCTCCTCAATATACAATACACTCAACATGAATTTATATGTAGAAGAGATGTTAAGCTCTCCTTGCATATAGGAAATACATATCAAAACATTTTAATTTTTTCTTAAACAAAATTTTTAAAGGTATCAGAGCTTTTGTAAAACCAACAAATTTTAAGATACCAAATTGTAAATAATCATTATTATAAATCATATTGATACCAATTGAAATTTAACAAATATGAAGTTGAAACATATTGATACCAATAGTAAACATAATGATCAAAAATTTTTATTTTTCATCATAGACTTTGTGCTTTAAAGATGTGAACCAATTGAAAGTTAAGCACATGAAAATCATATATATGTATGAAAGAAAAAAAAATACCAATTGACATTGATACATACATATATAATAAAACAAAAATGAGTATATACAAATATAGAGTCAAATTGATACCAATTGAAACGATTCAATGATACCAATTGAAACAATAATAGGATCATGTGTATGTCTCATAAACATTGAAGAATAAATAACTAGTTAAATTAATTTTTGAAAAACTAGTTAAAGATCCTTCAAAACATGAAATCAAAACATATGTTTTTCATGAGTCATACCAAATACACAAGAATCGACACTCAAATCGATAAAACTCAAAAATATGTTCATGAAACAAAGTCATGAATAAACAAATAAAGTGTGAGTGTACAAGAATCATGTGTTTAGCATTTTCATGAAAATAGTCAATGAAGCTCAAAACACAAATATGAATAACATTTTATCAAATATGAAAATTCATTTTTTTCATTAAAAACAATACACTTCTAGGTATATGTATGATTTATCTAAATCTAACAATATGCATACATATCCCAAACATAAAAGAGTCTATTAAAAGTATTTGCATGAAGGCAAGAGACTCACGGGTATACATGTATATTTATTAGATTTGAATAAAAATTACATATACATGAAGTAAAAACATGAAAATAGGCAAAATAAGTATAAATGAAAGAATCATCAAAATTAGCCTATATAAGTGCATATAGTGGGTACAAATGAGCATGAAGTGCAAAAATATATGAATCAATTTGTTCTCACTATTTGTACATGTATAAATACAAGTTTTGATAAAAACTACATTTAAACTAGTATATACCACATGAAGCACAAAACACATAAAACATAAACATGCTAAAAATATGACATATGAACAAGCATGTAAACAAACTAAGAGTTTAGAGATAGTTACCAAACCAAGGAACTAAGCTCCAAATCTCCAAACATGGTGGTCGTCCCACTAAACCTCCTTGATAGTGGTGCATCAAATGAATGTCCATCTAGTCCACGTGCAACCACCACCAAGGCACCAAATCTCTCACGTCTTGTGAGAGCCCTCACCTACATCAAAAATAAAAAGTGAAAATTTTGGTACCCATTTTTTCTTGGATCCTTTGGGGTTAGTACTATAATGGACCCAAAACTTTTTGTTATTAGCAAAATTAATATGATGCAACTTGTCATAACAAAACTTTGCTAAATGGCCTTTGCGGCCACAATGTGTACATGTGTACACCTTAGGATGCTTATGTGTGTGGGTATGATCGTGGCGTGCAACATAAGCAAATGCATGATGATGTTGTGCATGAATGTGTGGAGTTTGTTTTTTGAAAACAAAGACTCCAACCTAGAATGATTAAAAGCACAAGAGCTCAAGGTAGAGCTCAAACAATCAATTTTATTTTTCAAAACATTTATCTCATTTTGATCAATGTGGGCATGTAAAGCATGGTGAGATTGTGAAACAATTTTCTTTTTCTTTTGAAAGACATTTCTTGTTCTTTTTCAATCATTTTTCTTTTTAGAATATTATTTTCTTGAAAAACGACTTCCTTTTGTTTTTCTACCAAAACAATTTTATTTTTCAAATTTGTGTTTCCTTCACAAAGATCACTCAATTTTGAAAAGAGGGAAACATTTTCATTTTTCAAATCCTCATTTTCTTTTTCTAAACATGCAATCTTATTTTTAAATGAATCTTGTTCTATATGCATGCAATCAAATTTCTTTTTCAAAATTTTATTATCTTTCTTATTATGTCATATTTTTCAAGCAATAATTGACAAAATGTAGAAAGCTCTTCATATGACATGTTAACATCCTCATCCTCGGATTCGTAGTTACCTCAAGGGGGTTATCCCCTTGGACCATATAGCACGCGTTGGAGGTGTCGCTTCCAACATCCGAATCGCTCCCAGCATAATATAGATCCTTTTCGCCGAGGGAGGTGATGATGTTCCAAACTACAAAAGCCGATTCAATGTTAGAAACCCTAGATAAATAATCATCATTTAGGGTTGATTTTAGAGCATGAAGGGCTTTTGCATTAGCCTCAAAATTCTTACCATTTAAACAATAATCATTTTTAGTGATGGCAAGATAAACATGAATGCCTAGAGCTTTGAGGTATAAAGACATCTTACCTTCCAAATTTGGATGTTAAGAATGTCAAATGTGGGTGGTGCCATGAAGTCCATAGTGTATGTACAAAAATACTGTGATTAGCCTAAAAAGATGATCTTTAACTCTAGGTTGTAAGACCCAAATCAAGAGCACTTGGCTCTGATACCAATTGTAAGTTCACCTAGAGGGGGGGTGAATAGGTGATGGCTAATCTAATGGTCACTAAATGCCAAATGATGCGGAATTAAAAACTACAATGACCTAAACAAAACTCTTACACTAAACACCACGTATAACACAAGAGTGTTGCCGAATTTCCCGTAAAGGGCTCTGGACAAACTCCTCTAGATTCCCCTAGATAAGGGTTGAGGTGCCGCGTTGGTTCTCTTGGTTAAATACAAGTGTTAGCAAACAAACCCAAGCAAGTATAACAATGAGCACACACAATATATCAAGCATGTAAAGATAAGATAAGTAATAGCATGCAAGATATAAACAAGAGACAAAGAGAGAGAGAGAGTGAGCAATCGCAAATACAAGGGATTTGTTTCGAGGTTCGAGCACACTTGCTCTACATCCCCGCCTTCGACACACGAAGGATTTCCACTATAATCGATCCCACTGGATCACCCGATACCGCAACACCTACAACTCTCAGACTCCCTAGTCCGTACACACGCAAGCCCACCGGCTTGCCGAGGCCACACCTCAAACAAAGAGTTCGCACCCAAACCCGAAACACCAAGTCCACACTAGGACCTGAAACAATGCGAACACACACGTCCGCCTCCTCAAAGTACAAAGAACAAGTCTTTGGTGATCACAACACTTTGATCACCTAAAAAACTATCTCACAACAACACTCCTATAGGATGAGTATGTCTATGAATTGCTCAAGTGTTTGTGTGAGAAAACAAGGATGAGAGTGGTGGAGGAGAACTCAAAGAAATCTCTTTTACACTCTTGATAAAACTTTCCTTTTGATTGGAAATATTTGCTCTCAAATTTGTGGAGAAAAAACTCTGAAAAGGATTGGAAAAACTGGCTCAAAAATACTCTCAAATCTTAATCAAAATAGCCCCCAAATGCCCCATTTTATAGAGTCTGGAAAACTAGCCGTTGGGGTCTGTCAGGCCTGTCGGTCGACCGCCGGTCGACCGGCCAACGGTCATATTTCAGACCGTTGTGCCATCGGTTGACCGGCCGGTCGACCGAGGACAGATACAGATAGCAGACTCTCTTTCGGTCGACCGCCCGGTCGACCGGGGCCTTTCCAGAGAGCAGAGCTCTCTGGACGGTCGACCGGGTCGGTCGACTGGCCACCTGCCAGGTCAAGTCGTGCACGTCTGTGCACGTCAGTCGACCGAGCCAGTCGACCGACTTCAGCCCCAGTTGACTTGGTCGGTCGACTAGTCGACTGGCTGAAGCCTGGAACAGAAAATCTGGGATTTAAACTAAGGTATTTTAACACAAATAAAATCTCATAAAATACTGAAAAATATACAAAATAGTTTCAGTGTTATAATTTAATAAACAAACATGCTTGCACAAAATCAAGGCATGTACAAATGATTTGAACTATTTTTGTAACTTGAAAAATATTGGTTCAAAATGAAAACTGTATTTTTCCAAACTTATTTTTCCAAAACTTCTCCAAATACAAAAACAAGATATTTAAACTCTTTTAAAGTTTAGTGTGTATGGATATGATCCACTACACAAACATGGTGAAATATCTATGTTTTTGACATTAAGCTCTAAACATGATTTGGTTAAAACATAAAACTTGAAACTCCAAAAACCAAAACTATATTTTTCCAAAATGAAAAGTCTTTCTAAACTGAAAATACTTTTATGAAAAGACATCTAAAACAAGAGTGTGTGTATATGGTACTGAGCAATCCACCAACTACTCTATCCTTTACATTTTATCTAAAAACAAATCTTTAAAAACAAACCTAGACACAAGTCTTCATCTTCTTGAAGTCTTCACTTGAAGCCTTCTTATCTTCTTGACTTGGTCCAAACATCGTGCTAGCTCCAAAACTTGACTTTAAATCCTTTGTTGAAGCTATGCACCTACTAAGATCTTGATCATGAATCTGTCACTAATTAAACACAAGATCATTAGTAAACATAACTACATGAGTTGATCATCATCAAAACTAGAGTGATGGGCCTTGGGCCAACATGATGCTGCCCAATTTTTTGGGGTTTTTATGACTTTATGGTTATGAAGCCTAGGAAAGCAATCTAAATTTTTTCAGTTATTTTATTCTAACATTTGAGCATAAGTTGTAAGTTCACCTAGAGGGGAGGGGGGGTGAATAGGTGTATGGCTAATCTAATGACAAATGATGCGGAATTAAAAACAAATTGCAACACACTTAGTGTAACCAAAGAGTGTAGCCGAATTCCCTATCTCCTCTGAATTTCTCTAAATAAGAGTTGAAGTGCTATGTAAAGCTCTCTTGGTTCAACACAAGTGAGGCACACACACAAACAATACCAAACATATAAATATGAATGAACAATATGAATCAATGCAAGGCACAATATAAGAGAAAGTTAGAGAAAGTGGATCAAACGCAAACACAAGGATATGTTTCAAGGTTCGAGCACACAACTTTACGTCCCCGCCTTCACACAGAAGGATTTTCAATATAGCGTCCACACAGGACTTCCCACACAGGGAATCTCCACTGAGGATTTAGGCAAATACAACTTGGGAGTACACAACTTCTCTCTCAACAAATACAATCTCTCACTAGAGGCAAGACACAACACAAATTACCTCTACACTTAGAGGGATAGACACTTAGCCAAACGACAATCAACCTCTCACTAGAGGGATTAGGCTCAAAGCCAACACAAACAACAATCACCTCACACTTGAGGGATTCTAACACAACCTCCACAATCACCTCTCACTAGAGGGATATCAATACAATCACCTTTCACTAGAGGGATGTCACAAAGTAAGGTGGGTTACAACACTTGGTGGTCTCTCTCAATCACAAACCAATTCTTTCTCACAAAACAATGATCCTATAGATAGGAATAGATAAGCTCAAGTGTGAGAAAATAAAGTGTTTGGAACAAAGAAAAATACTTGAGAAAAACTCCAAATAGATATTGAAAGTTAGATCAAAAACTAATTCCCAAAAGACTCTTTTTCTCTGAAATTCCAACACTTTAAAAACAAATAAAGAATGATCTTTTAAACCCAAAAACACTTTTGAAAACTTGCTGTTAAACACTTGTAAAGGTGAGAAAAATTGCTCTCTAAAAACTTATTTAAAACAACTGAAGAAATGGCGTATTTATAGCCCCAAAAGAAATATGTCCGTTGGTAGCAGGAAAGGGCATTTTTGCCCTTCTGGTCGACCGCCGGTCGACCGGGACTGGATACAGATTGCAGCAGCTCTCTGCCGGTCCGGTCGATCGGGGCCATTTCCAGGGAGCAGAGCTCTCTGAATGGTCGACTATCCGGTCGACCGGCCCACCAGCCCAGGCTGCGTGCACGTCCTGTGCATGTCGGTCGACCGACAGACAGCCAGGTCCAACACTTATAGGGATTAAAAACTCGAATTTTTATCTTCAATTAAATCCCATAAAATCACATAAATTCCACAAAAATCAGTTCTTATTAGATCTTTGAAATACAAATATGTGTGAGTAAAATTCAACACATATTCTAAACAATTTGAATCGTTTTTATGTTATTGAGAATTTGCCTTAAACCAAAATCCGTATTTTTCAAAACTTGAATTTTTGAAATGGAAATCCGATTTTTTCAAAACACATGTAAATACAAAAACATGATATTGAAACAACTTTGAAGCATATTGTATATGGATAGAATCCAATATACATGAAAGATATTATATCTATGATTTTGACATTAAATACAAAAATAAGTTTTGTTTAAATACAAAACTCCAACTCATGAAATAGACTATCAAAATAAGTTTTTCTAAATAGATAAAGTATAGATGTATATAGAACAAATCTAATATACATTAAACCATGTAAACTTGTTTTGATTCTAGATATCCATGAAAATCATATGAAAAACCGAAACCGGTTAAACCGAAAAACCAAACACATGAAACTTTAAACTTGTGTATGTATTGTGAACTTGAGCATATCAATACTATCTAATCTTTACAATGATCTAAACAAAATCTTAAACTAAACAAACTGATGTCTTCTTGTAGAACTCCGTCTCCAAGTCGACTCGATCCAAACGCGATCCAAACGAGCTTGACTCCAACCGAGTACTAGATGTGAACTTGACGCGCGAGCTCTTGAATCACCATGTGAAAGCTTCAAAACACCTTTGTTGAAGCTAATCACCTACTAATATCTTGATCAAATATCAGAAACTAAATATCATAAGATTATTAGTAAATTATAACTACATGAGTTAATCATCATCAAAACTAAAGTGAAGGGCCTCTGGGCCAACATAAGTGTCATTATGCATAATGAAGTTGGTGCAATAGCCATATCATTAGATAGAGGACAATTATAAATTCTGTCGATTTTGATCTAGCTTGTAAAATCTTCTTCGTACTCGGTATGCTCCACACATTCTTTATGCCTCTAAGGCAAATTGCAAAGGGCCTAATGTTGAGTAAGAGTCGAGAAGCCACAACTTAGTGATCTAGTCGCTGAATGTAAAGAGATTCTAACTAGAGTGGGGAATCTTTTAACAAGCTGTGTTGCAAAGGTTGATCCAGATCCAGAGCTTCCAATCCTCGCGAGCCAGACATTGTTGATGAGTCAAAACCAGAAGTTGTTAAAAATTCAGAACCAGAGGCAGGAGTGAAAGAGCCTCTTATTGAGACTCTTGTAAATCTTCCAGAAAAGCCTACCATAAAACTAGTGCTATCATTGACAGTTATGAGAGTCTCCTTCAGATCAACTAATATCTACGACCAATTGCAGATTTTTCTATAGGAGACACGATCACATGAGATCGGTCTACTCATGGTGCAAAGTGCAGTCATTCAGTGCTCATCACGGATGATTTGCATCTGTCTGTTACCTGTGATTGGCTCGACCTACCACCCTTTACAGCTGGTTTGTCACGTAAGCCAGTTTCACCTCTACTACCTTGGTTCAGCCAAGACGCATCAGTGCTGATTTCCCAATCGTCACATTGGTCTGATTGAAAATTCATGATGTGGTTCAGTTCCACTCTGTCATGCTTAGCTTACTTGCCACTACATTCATCAGGGATGAATGTTTTCAAGCGGAGGAGAATGATGGGAGAATCGTACGTCTCAGATTTAGTAGGATTTGTTAATTTTATGTAATATATTTTTAGTTGAGATTTAGGATTGAATTGAATTATATCTGGGTAAATTTGATCTTATCAATAATTGCAGGTATGATACACATATTGTAGGCTTTCATGTATTAAATTCTGAAAGTAATGATGAATTGATTAAAAATTATTTTTCTATGAAAATTTGTGATGTTTTGTTTTAATATCATGAATTGAATCGAATCAGGCGGTGAAACTAAAATTCGGATTACAATCCGTGATCATATCCAATCCACAAATCCCTGTTCTTCCTCAATTCCACTGAAATTCCCATCACAAATTCTAAAACCCCTTCCGTCCCACATCAATCTTCATTCTAAAAATAATAAAAGAAACAAAAAGAACTCCATTTTCGCTTCACGATTGTGATTTTTGTGGTGTAAAACGTTCGTGTGAAAGAACATGCGATCTCTACAGATCATTTACTAGCTGTATTTGATTAGGAAAATTGGTCATTTTGCAAGTATGAAATCATTCTAGATGGTGAAGAACTCGCATTACGACCATGCAACTGTAACGTGCTGTATATAAACGAGAGTTTCTTACTTTTCAAAAAAATAAATGAGGCGCTGCTGACTCCCTGCAACTGCAAGGCACGCAGTTCACATGAATTGCGTGCTTCAAATGCTTTCAATAGGCTCACGTATGACAATCTCTGTTGGTTTACTCAAGCCACCAAGGAAATTAGGTCAACCATGGGCTGGATCTGGCTGTCAGCACATTTATATAAACCAACAATGAGGATCTTAGACATCAAGCTCTTTAAATCATAATTCAGATGGTAAAGAATTAACACTGACTTATAGAAAGTTGCAAGTTCTCTTTTCCCCCCTTCTATGTGCTTAATGATTTCATGTGTGTATGTGATAGAGACTGTATAATTAGG
Organism: Agave tequilana; assembly: GCA_038442645.1. Classification (NCBI taxonomy): domain Eukaryota; kingdom Viridiplantae; phylum Streptophyta; class Magnoliopsida; order Asparagales; family Asparagaceae; genus Agave; species Agave tequilana. Next base: position 23,517 of record JAVJIF010015902.1, read on the forward strand.
GTTTTCTTTTTGTCTTTCTCTTGATTTAGCTGTTGGGGTTGTGTCTTGTATATTGTTTAGTATCTAGATTGGTTTTGTACTGGTTACGATCAGGCTAGACCACGCGAGTTCATATTAGACTTGGGTTTTGGGAACAAGATTATTTAGTGGTCTGGACTATCATTAAGTGATGAATAATACTGCTAGACTTGTTAGCACCGTATAAAGACTGTTTAAGATGTAACAGGTGGCTTCACTTGGTTCTCATCTTATTATGTGAGAATGCGAGAGATGTAAGAGTAAGGTGAGAGTGAGAGTGAGAGATTAAATAGACGAGAGTTCTACCTCATAATTTATTTCTCTCATACAAAAAAAAAATATTTCCATCACTCTTACACTCTTGTCTTGCAATATGTATGATGTAGCTTTACTGTCAGAGTTTCTAATACATTAGTTATAATCTTTGTTTGTTTTATTTTTATTTTTTGTTTACTTTAGTTATTTCATATTAAGATCCTGTACCTACAGTTATCTGTTGATTCTTTTTGTTCTTTTTAGTGTGTAGGGACTAAGTTAGGATTATAGAAGATACTTGTGCATTTCAGTTCACTATTTTTAAGGAGAATTTGGAATCAGCAATTCTGCTTAATTATGGAAAAGAGCTATAACTCTTGACATAAACTAATGTGAGATTATAACTCTTGCTAACTCTTCTTCATTAAATTTGAAACACAACTGCTCCAGCCCTCCAACTGCCAAACTGGGCACCTTTTTCGGTGGAAAGAATAGGGAGTCGAGGCTGAGAAGAAGACTTTGTAAGAATTACGAAGTAAAATATCACCCAGTGTTAAGAATTATCCAGAGTAAGAAAATTCTACTCTTTTTTTTTTTTTTTTTTTTTTTTTGAAGAATAGGCAATTCTACTCTATAAGAAGGATTACTAACCCAAGTTCTCCGTAAATAAATAGGTGTTTAAATGCATAATATTTTCTAAAAATTTTAGCTTTACCCACTCCAAAGATTAATAATATTCTAACTTTAGCTATTTTATAGAATGTGACAAGACTTAACAAGTAATAATTATAAATTGACTCTTGCTAACTCTTGTTACCAAGTATAGTCATGAGTTGGGGGGACAAACAGGTCGCGACCCGTCAAACCCGACCCGTTCTAGAGTTAGCGGGTTCAGGTTTGGCTTAGTCGGGTACAGGTCCTAATTGGATCAACCCGTCCGACCCGATAATTAAACAGGTACTCCTCCTCCTCCCCCTCCCCCTCGGCCTTCTGCTGCCGCCACCTTCTCCGCCTCCTCGGCCACCTCTTCCCTCCTCCGTTACCTTTCTCTCCCGCCATTTGCCACCCTCCCACCTCTCACCGTCGCCACCGCCACCGCCGCAAACCACTCCGCTACCGTCTCTCTCTCCACACCCCCTCCACGTTCCTGCTGCCTCTCCCTATCGTCGCCTCCGCCTCCTGTCACCCCTGCCGTCTCTTTCTCCATTTTAGAATATAATGCCAAAAATTTGTTTAAGCCAGGGTTCAAACTTTTGAACTCTTGTGTGAGACACTAGTGTGATGACCAACCACAACACTCATTTTTGCATATATTGTGTAGAAAAATATATTTAGTGATTTGAAAGCGGGTCAAACGGGTTAAGTCGGGTTAACCCATTTAAGTCCGGGTCATGTCCGGGTGTGGATTTTTGATTCGTATAATAATCAGGTTAGGTCAACCCACCCGATTATTTTACAGGTCGAGCCGTAATCGAGTCAGGTCGAACCGACCTGACCCAATTGCCACCCAAACTCATGAGAGAGAAACCGGCATGCAGGCTGACACTAAAGAATATTTTGGAATTCATTCTTTTCGGAAAACCTGTGGGATCTATTATGCTTGCAAGACTAATCTAATAGTTTCATTCAAGTCGTAAAAAATAGGACAAATTTTTAAAATAATCTTTATTTTAAAAATAATTATAAAAATAAACTCATAGCAAAAGTAATTGTAAAAATAGACCTCCCTCTTTCAAGTAGGTACCATGTAGGAGCCAGGCAGGCAGGTTGTATCACAGAAGTCCGCCCTTGATAAGGCCGGAGTTTTACTTTAGTTACTAAAAACTTCGGTCTTGATAAGGCCGGACTTATTTCAAACTTTAGAAGTGCGGCTTTGACAAGGCCGCACTTCTACTTACAGCACTTGGACACTGTAGAAGCCCCAACTAACAGAAAGCTGTGGACGAGTTTTTTTTTGGTTGAAGAGTTAGGAGTCCCGCCTTGCTAAGGCCAGACTTGAAATCTGTTGTCCAAAAAAGCCCGATCTTGACAAGGCCCGACTTCTTAAACCCACCAAAATGAAGTCCGGCTTTACCAAGGCTGGACTTCTTTAAACTGTCTCCCCTGCCACGCTGGCGCCCACAGTCGACCGTTGGCCGATGCGTCGGGCGCAGCGTGAAGGGGGAGGTCGGTTTTTGTAATTACTTTTGGGATGAGTTTGTCTGTTTAATTATTTTTATAATTAAATTTATTTCAAAATTTTGTACTAAGAAATATCTAATCTTCCAGCGTGTAATTTTATTACATTTCATGGTCTTGGCCTCGTCATGTACACCGAAAAGGAGGCGAAAAGAGAAAAGAATAAAGGATAAACACGAGTTCACATCCACATGGCATGATCTTTTTTCGTGAGATGCATAATCTGGTCTGTGAATTTGTCAAATGGGCCAAAGAGTTTTCTTGGAACTTTGGGCTAAATGGGCCAAGTTAGAGACAAATCAAGCCTGCTAAGCCCGCCACCCAATCCCCGCGCCGAAGGCCATCAGGATACTCAGTAGCCCAACACCCAATGATAGGCCTGTAAATAATTACAACCCTTTTCGAGTTTTTTAGACGGCCTCGGCCAACCTTGGAAGTTTATCATTCCGACAATACGTCCCAGGATTTCTAAATAATATATATATCTTCTTACAAATAAGAAAATTTATCTTGTAAACAAATTTCTAGTGGTGATCAAACATTTTTTTTTCCCCTTATATAACAAACAAACACTTCTCAGATGTGGAAGGATCAACGGTAGCTTAAAATATTTATCTGATCGCGAGTTATACTATTTGTAGTATTTTTTTTTTTTAATGAGAGTAAGAGTAAGGAGATAAAGGTGTAACCCTCAATTCATAAAATAATATTATAATGTAGTATAAAAAAAATAAGTACAAATAGCATTACTTTACGGAAGGAAGAGGAGCATCAACATTAGTAGAGTTCGTTTGAAACATAACTAACAAAATCTGCCACCACCTCTTCATGGTTAATAGATCATCCACTATGATGAGGTTATGGGAATCTAGGTCTTGGACCCCGAGGGCGGGTACGAGGCCCCGGGAGTGTAAAGCCTTGAGAGTTTGAGTTAACTTACAAGACAAGGAGCTGTGAGGGGGTCGAGTTTGGGTCTCGACCAAAGCGGAACCTCTACAACAATTAAGTCAGGATCAAGAGAAGTGCAGTAAATATTGGTGAGTGCAGTAAATGATAGAGTGATTGGAGCGAACTCGTTTATATAAGATATTTGAAGGGGGTAGAGGGATCTTTGCATGAGTGAACAGGGCCACATCCTGTCCTTTGTTGAGATGTAAGGCTTGATGGGTCAGCCTAGGCTTGTGCTAAACAGGCTGGGCTAAAATACCAAGAGCCGATAGGCTATTTGCCTTGTCAGTTGTCACAGTCTTTTCACGAAAAATGTGGCTAAAATTCATAAAATATCATGGAGGGAGGTGTGAGGGCGCGGGGAAGGGGAGGCGGAGGGTCGAGCCCACGAGGCAGAGCGGTTGGGCCAAGTTTCACAGTGTCAACGATGGAGAGGGCGGGGTCCTCAGAGCGCCCAGGCTCGAGGTTGACGATGATGCCGACATAGATGCGATGGAGGATGGCGTGGAATGGCTTGTCGGAGTTCTTGGAGTGGATCCAAATGGGGTTGAGATCACGGGCGGAGGTGGCGCGCTCAAGTAGGGTGGCAGGTGAGGGGATGAAGAGGGAGTGGACCTCGGTGTCGATGGCGAGGGGCTTGTCCTGCTTTCCCTCCACCTCCCCCCCCCCCTCCCCCCTCCTCCTGCTTCTCCCTCTTGTCTGAATGAATCTAAAGTTAGTATCCGTTTTTGGCCCATGTTCAAATATTCAGACATATTCTTATATGTGTTCAAATTCACCAGAAGAAAACAAATATAAATATGATAATAATATTTAAAGAGAAAACGAGATATCGGCTGCAGCACAAGAAAATTTCTTGTGTTGCACCTCATTTAAAATGAGGTATGATCCAAACTATTTTATCTTGATCTATGTTCTTTTCAAGGGGGCATGGACAGAAAAATTATAGATTTTAGGTATTTTTCTTCCATCCATCAACAAATCTAAACTTGTTCTATTATTTGAAATCACATGATGGACAGACAAAACCCTAAATCTACACCTGCAGAAAGAATCTTATGTAGAGCAAAACCCAGTGGCCCTGACCTAGTTTCTTCCAGTGTAGCATGGGTGTTATCAAATCTTGGGCATGTCGCCATTTCCTCGAACAATATTATTTTCTAAGCTACTCATTAAACAAACGCATGTCCCTTAATTTCTAGGAAGCCAGAAGGACGAGCAATAGTTTAGGCATTAATTTTGGCGGCTTCTTTTTATTTTGCCTACGTAAGGACCAACACCCACACGTGGATGAGTTGAATTGCATGCAAATAATTGACTGACAACAGACTGGAAAATGAATGAGATATTTGCATGGATTAAGACCAAATCTCTTATTGGGTCATTGTCTTGTTACAGTAATAGCTTAGTTTGGAATTGACATTAGCTCGATTCAAACTTTGATGAATTCTTCAGCAAAATGTTAAAGTAGCAGCTTAGTTTTGAGCAGACCTGGCATTTAGTGCAGGCCAGGGCCGGGAAAAGAAATGGATTTAATTTGGTTAATTAATTATATGTACTAATTGCACTGGGGGAGAACACAAAACCCTAAATTTGCCTATAAATACAGAGATTTTGGCTACAAAATTAATGTATAGAGAGAATATCCTGTACTCTTACCACAGTTCAGCAGAAAGCGTTTACATGGATAGCGATTCGTGTGAGGAGAATTACTACTCAGATGGAGATGAAACGGTGGATGATCAAAGCGATCAATCAGAGGTATAAAAAGGTCTTTAAACTGATATAAAACTTGATATGTTTTGTAATATGTTTGATTAATTCTTGTGATTGCTTTGCTATCATAGAAGAATGATGACAACCCCTTAGTAAAATGATGTGGGTTGCCATCCTAACCCTAATTTATACATATGGTAACAATCCAAATAGCTGGCTAGTTGCTTGATGGATACTTGATCTTATATTTACTTTAAAAAAAATGTTTTTCTTTGCTCAATTTCTTTCAGTGTTAGTTGAGCTCTCTATAGCTCAGTCCAAAAGAAAAAATGGACAGAATTAAAAGAGATGATTCTTATATAATGGAAGTTTTCCCGTAGACAGACTTCAATAATCAAAGCTGCTACAGAGAATCAATATATATTGGAGTATTAATGTGTGAATGTAGTATCATGTTGGAGAAAAACAAAAAATTTAATATTTTTTTATTTAATCGTTTTTCAAAATTATTAAGGATCTTAGAAGGAAAACTTATATTAGATTACCAGACTCGCATCTAGCTAACACCAGTACTATCAAGGGCCAGATACGCTCGAAATGCAGGGACACGCAAGAAAAAAATGTGCTTGTCCCCATGGAAACAAATTTTTAATGACACAGCCGAATTTTTTTTGAGAAACGAAAAAAAAAAAAAAATTAAAGAAAAAGGCCAAAACTGGCACGCTTCCTTTTGTCACAGCTCACATCCAGGCCACAAATACGATGAACTCTTTTGTAAAGGGGAGAGGATTTCAAAGAAGTGACCCTCTACAGTTATAGAAAGGAGAGGATTTCAATGTGACCTTGTGCAAATTAGACATAAGAAATGGTTATAGAGACTAGATTTTTGGCTCTTACCATGCTTGTGTACCCAAAAAAATCCATAGATGTGCACGTATAATAATGGACGTATTACTGTATAGGGTTTTAAGAGCATGGGAGTGGTATTAGACTATTATTGCGTATAGCTAGACTAGTGTTGATTTAGTTTTTTGGAGAAAATTTTAGTTTAAATTTTATAGAGGATATTTATATAAGAAAACTAATGCAAAAAAGACACAAAAAGCAATATTAGAAGTGTGGGAGTATGGATGCCAAATTAAATTTGGAGGATGCATTGTGAAAAATATATTTGAATTAATTTGATTATATATTTGGAGCACTAGGGTTTATAAGTGATAAATAGTATTTTTTTTTTCTTTTTGTGAGATATAAGTCATCCCTAATTGGAATTATACTTCATTATCAATAATTGGGGAAAAAAAAAAACTATTATTTTTGATTGAATACTTATACATTCAACATAATATTATTAAGACTATTTTCATAGTAATAAAATGGAAAATGCATGTTAAAACTGGACTAATTACCTTTTTCTTACATGATGTGCAGGTGGAGATGCATATAGAGATCAAACAAGAAGCATATGATCGATACATGAATATGTTATTGAAGCGAGCTTATGCCATTGTCAGTGATCAAGATGAATCTTCAGAAACTTCAGAAGATGATGAATAGTTTCTGTCCATTATATATATGTTTGTAACAAAAAGCCAGTCAAATATTTTTGTATGTAATGAGCAGTAATGTTCCGAAATTTTTCATAGGAAAAGAAAAAATTAGAACATTACTCCTAGATATATACCTACCCTTCTTTGTTATTGTAATATCCATACGAATACTATGAGTAACCTAGTCGATCTTTTGATAAACAAGGAGATAATGGGATCCCCCACACGCCGCCCCACCCCCCCCACCCCACCCCCAAACCTCCCCTCAGCATTTCTTTCCCTTTTTTTTCCTTTTCTTTCTGTGTGGGTCGTTTTCCTCTCGTTGTTGGAAGAGAGGGGAATGGATTAATTATGTTTATCTACCCTAATAATGCATAATGTTTAGAAAAACCAATTCTTTGCCAAAATCTGTGTACGTAGTAAATTGATATCATGATGATTACGATGACAGAAGCTTTAGTACCAATCTATATTTATGGAATCAAGAGAGTGCATGATGTGATCAACGGAGTGAAAGCTGAGATACAGAACATTCATTAAGATTAAGTTAATAAATACTCCTGGATATATATCTTATCAAGTGAGCACGAGCTAGGTCAAAAAACCGTCGTATATCAATCACACATATCATTTCACGACAACAACATACAGATTAAAAGACACCACCATTCATGTTGTTCTTTTTAACAAAAACGACGTCGAAAATCAATTACTAATGTCGGTTGATCAAAACTGACATTAATTAAATATTTTAACGTCGGTTTTTGAGAACAGACCCAGTTCTCTAAGAACCGACGTCAAATCCTCTAGTTTAAATGGCGGTTTCCAGTGTTGTGCGCAGCGGGATAACAACCACTCTTGAGGAATCTGCCCGCCTGGCGGAGACTTGATGCAGCCGGAGAAGTAACCAACACGACAGAACAACGAACAACAAAGAAAAGCAATCAACACAATATTTAACGAGGTTCGGCAACGTGCCTACGTCCTCGGGGTAGGGGAGAAAGAGATTTTATTGATTCAACAATCAATACAAACTAATACAAGAGGGAAACTTGAGGACATTCTTGGCGATACAATACATGAGGGCTCTAGCCCCTATTTATACCCACAGAGTCCCTGGATTTAAGGAAACCCATATTGGATTCGATCCCATTCAGAAAAGGAATCGAATCCCAAAAGGAAAGTCAAAACGCGCCTGTCGGTCGACCGACCCATGCCACGGTCGACCGCGCCGGTCGACCGGGCCCAACCGAGACTAAGGCCTTGTCAGTCGGTCGACCGGGCGGTCCACCGCTCTCTTTCACGGTAGACCGGGCGGTCAACCTGGATAACCTTGCATGTTCGTGCACGCAGTCGACCGGGCGGTCGGCCGGCCTCCTCCACCGGTCAACCGGGCGGCCGACCGGGAGTACAATCTGGCCTGCTCCAATGCGCCGTTTCTCGCTTCTTAATTTTCGATCTCTGTGCTTTCTCTATTCCTCTATCTCCTCTCTCCCACACTTAAGAACTGATGTTAAAACGAAGGATTTAATGTCGGTTAGGCTCCTCAGAAACGACGTTAAATCTCATGGATTTAGCGTTGATTCCACTCGGAACCGACGTTAAATCCCACCCCCTAAAAAAAACCGTATCCCCCAACTACCTCTCTCTCTCTCTCTCTCTCTCTCTCTTTCTCTCTCTCTCAAATCTCACCCAACCCCGATCTCTAACCTCTCCCCCCCGGCGGCGAGCCATCCCCTTATGCTGCTGCCCCCTCAAAACCCGACCTACAGCCTCTCTCCCCACCCCCAAGAATCTCCACCCGCCCTCTATACTCTTTTGGAGAGCCCCCATCGCCCCTTCTCTCTCCGGCTAGCCTCTCCCCACCCCCTCTCTCCCCCTAGAATCTCCCCCTCCCCTCTCCAATTGATTCGAGCGCGTCGCCTTCTCTCTACCCCTCTGGCAAGACCCCTCGCTCTCCCCACTCCGACGAGCCCCCTCCGGCGAACTCTCACCTGCCCCCAACCTTTGAGGTATCACTCTTCCCTATATTCTTATATTTTCCTTAGAGAAAAATGCAAGTTTAAAATTTTTTGTGAAATTGCTTTGTTGCTAAATTGGTGAAATTAGTGAAATGTTACTTAGAGAAATTTTAATTTTTTAACGATGATTCTTTATATAACCAATGTTAATGTATGTGTGCGTGTTCATTTGTGTGTAAAATGTACATATTTGTGTTCGTGTCTGTGCGTGTTTATGTGTGTGATGTGTGCGATGTGTGTTCATGTGTGTGTGATGTGTGTGTGTGTGTGTCTAATGTGTGATGTATGGGATGTGTGTGTTCATTTGTGTGTATAATTACATATGTGTGTGATGTGTGTATTCATGTGTTTGTGACGCGCGCACGCGTGTGTCTAATTTGTTCATGTGTGTGTAATGTGTGTGTGTGTGTGTGTGTGTGTCTAATTTTTTGTTTGGATTTTTTTTTATGTCATGTGCATTGAAAATTAATTTTGTTTTTTTTATTTCTAGACATAATAAATATGGATCGAAAATGAATTTGTGTTGATCGGTTAAGTACTGAATATAAGAAAGGTGTAGAAGAGTTTATCAACTTTGTTGTTAAGCGTGCTGACAATCCTAACCTTATTAATTGTTCGTGCATAAAATGTGATTGTCTTGATAAAGTTACAGTTGAAGTATTAAGAGACTATTTATTCATTAATGAGTTTGATAAAAGTTATATAAGATGGATATGAAATGGTGAAAGTGCAAGAGAAGATATACCTATTAACTCAAGTGATAGAAGATGTGATAAAAGAGAAGAAGTCGATTATCATGAAAGTGAAATTAGAAGACATGATGCATGATGTAGATGAATACTTTATGGATCGCCCACACTTATTCAAGAACTTGAAGAATGATGAAGAAAAACTTTTATATGTTGGTTCTAAATTCACTAAGTTGTTTACAGTGTTGAGATTATACAATTTGAAAGCGAAAAATAGGTGGAGCGTTAAGAGTTTTATATCTTTACTCAAGCTCTTAATCATTTGCCTTAAAGTTATGTTGTGTTGATTTGTTAATATTAAACTAAACACGAATATTTTAATATCTTTGTAGTTTAATAAAAAAAGAATATACGGATGATGAAGTGAATGATATTCGAGAAGAATACGCGGAATTCATTCTAGAGCATGTTTAGTAATAAGTGTTTCAGGTTCAATATATTTGTGATATGTGTGATACTTGATATTTAGAGGATTTACATGAAATTTGCATTTGTGATACTTGTTTCATATTTCATATTTGTGATACTTGTTTTATTTTCAAAATTATGATACTAACTTGTTTCATGTTTCATATTTGTGACACTTGTTTAATATTTTCATCTTCTTTTGGTAGGTGTCTCTTCAGATATTATATATCAATAATGAAAGCAATTCGTGCAAAAGATGTATAAACTCCGAAATTGTGAGACAATGTTTGTGATACTTGTGTATGTGTATTTTTGTATTGGAATATGAATATGTATGTGTATTTTGTATTGGAATTTGAATGCATTAGATGTAAATTTTGTGTATGTGTTGGATGAAATTTGATTGGAGTCAATTTTTAGTGCATGCCTCATTTTTATAACTTATTTTGGTGTATGATTCATTGGTGTTGGATATGCGTATGGATATGAAGTGTGTTGTTAATATATATTGGGATATGAAGTGTGTTGTTAATGTGTTTTGAGATATGAAGTGTGTTGCTAATGTGAATCTGTGAATCTGAATGTATGTATTATGATATTGTGAATCTGTGAATCTGAATATATGTATTATGATACTGTGAATTTGAATGTATGGATTTTTAAAAATATAAATGAATTTTTAAAAAAAATATATATGCCTTTTAACATGTTAAAAGTCCTATTATAACATCGGTTCCTTAAGGAACTAACATTATAGCTCATATATGACGGTGATTTTTAACCGCCTTCATATATCTGAGACTTTTTATGACTCCTGGATACAAGTCAGTTGTAAGGACTTTTTAAAGTCGATTTCTAGCAGCAATTAATCATACATTCTGTTTAGTGCTTTTTGTTTTTGATACTATTAATTACACTTACATTGAATACAAGCATAATCATATAGGACATAATATTTGCTACTTTGGAGCTGGGAGGTGCCTATTTACAGCAGGTCAAGGCACAAATGTCAAGGGCCAGAAAGAGAAATACTTTATACTTGTTTCTCGACGTACCCAATATACTGGGGGCATGCATGCTTGAAAACTAGTAGAAGTGAGCAAGGACTAGACAAAGTAACTCAAAAGGAGGATCAAACAGCCATTTGGAGAAAAAATGTTTTAACAAAGAATATAAGGAATTGAATTCTCAAAGGGAAGCAAAAAAGAAAAATCATGAATGTTCTCAAAAGTGATCATGAATGTTCTCACTAAAATACTCATCATATTGAAAGAGCACAAAAAGAAAAGTGTTCATAAATTAGATAGTGGTAAGACTTACTAACATACAGAAGATAACATTTTCAATAGAGAAAGAAATCAAGTTATCTTTCTCGTAGACAATTCAAAGAATGAGAACAATAACAAAGGAATATTCCCCTTAAAACTTTGTAAACAATGCAACTGATAGAAATTTATGGATATATTTACGCATAGTTGATGCAGTAATTCACATGCCTAGATAAGAGAGTGTAAGTGAAAATTTAGATGCAGATGCAGAGAGTGTAACAATTAACGTGGAAGTACAAAGAAAGGGGAAGTAGTTCTTGTTAGCAAATTAATTCAAGAAAGTATTTATTTGAAATGCAATTTATGAGCTAGGATATGAAAGATATCTTATCTTGAGCCCATTGATGAAAAGAGAAATTAGTGAATGTCTTTCAACTATAAATTCATGTTTCTTAGCAAGAGAAATAAGGAGTTCAAATCTAGCAAATTAAGATGAGGAAAAGGAAAAAGGTGTTTCCAGATGTATTTCCAGGACCCAACAAAATGATTCTAATATCAAATTAATCATGTAAGTTTGCATGCATTTGATCCATGAAGCTTTACTTGTTTCAAAAGAATGGATTATGGATCCTGAGGCTGCTTTTGGAATTTCGTTCCCTTGCACATTTGTTGTCATCACTGTACAGTTCTAAAGTCTCTTGCCATGGAAGTCAAGATTGATTCTTTCTCACCCCATGCTGGGATCATCTCTCCAAACAGAAACCTTGATGCAACAAAATCAGGGGAAGAATGCTCCTGAACCAAAAAAGAGGTCGCATCTTTGCTGTCCAACGACACGATTATTTGTCAAACATGACAGGTTCAATGATCGTTGTGCAGATAGCTCTTGTCTGGCACAATTCTAAGCACCATCAGCCATTGATGCCCAAAATGCTCCTCTTCTAAGCTTGTGGCCAGTGGCCAGACCACCTTAAAATAATCGTAGAGGTTCATGACTGTAATAGCAGTGGGCTTCTAATACAAGAGATGGTAAGTATAAAGAGAGACAAATAGTAATATGAGCTAACTGAAATAAAGAGGACATCACACCCGTATTTAACGTGATTTGATCAATGTAACTTACGTCCACGGGAGAAGACAGCAAGAGGAATCCACTAATCAAAAGCGGAGAATACAAGAGATTACAATTCTAATCTCACTCACCCAAGCGCAATGAAACCCAACTCACTAGAGCTTAATAAAAGGAAGATAAATAGTAAGAGAAAGAAGAGGGTAATACAATATTTGGCAACTCTCTCTTCTCACTTTCTTGCACTGAAATCTCATGCAATGTGATGCCTATTTATAAGCAAAACTTCTAAACCCTTTCATCATTTCACCCTACATATGCATCAAAATCATAAGGTGACTAATTAATTAGTTACCTCAAGGGGGTTATCCCCTTGGACCATATAGCACTTGTTGGAGACTTCACTTCCAACATCCGAATCGCTCCCGGCATAATATAGATCCTTTTCGCTAAGGGAGGTGATGATGTTCCAAGCTACAAAAGCCGAATCAATATTAGAAACCCTAGATAAATAATTATCATTTAGGGTTGACTTTAAAGCATGAAGGGCTTTTGTATTAGCCTCAAAATGTTTACCATTTAAACAATAATCATTTCTAGTAGTGGCAAAATAAACATGTATGCCTAGGGCCTTGAGGTACAAGGACATCTTAATCTTCCAAATTTGGATGTTAAGAATGTCAAAAGTGGGTGGTGACATGAAGTCCATGGTGTGTGTACAAATATTATGATTAGCCTAAAAATGAGGATCTTTAACTCTAGGTTGTAAGACCCAAATTCAGAGCACTTGGCTCTGATACCAATTGTAGGATCACCTAGAGGGGGGTGAATAGGTGATGGCTAATCTAATGGTCACTAAATGCCAAATAATGCGGAATTAAAAACTATTATGACCTAAATAAATTATTTAAACTAAACACCACGTATAACACAAGAGTGTAGCCGAATTCCCCGTGAAGGGCTCTGGACTAACTCCTCTAGATTCCCCTAGATAAGGGTTGAGGTGCCGCGTTGGCTCTCTTGGTTAAATACAAGTGTTAGCAAACAAATCCAAACATGAATATCAATTAAGCACACAATATATCAAGCATGTAAATATAAGACAAGTAATAGCATGCAAGATATAAACAAGAGACAAAGAGAGAGAGAGTGAGCAATCGAATACACAAGGGATTTGTTTCGAGGTTCGAGCACCCTTGCTCTACATCCCCGCCTTGGACACACGAAGGATTTCCACTATGCTCGATCCCAATGGATCACTCCTCGGTGCCGCAACACCTACAGCCCTCGGACTCTCTAGTCCCGTACACACCGCGAGCCCCACAAGCTCGCCGAGGCCGCACCTCAAACAAAGAGTTCACATACGAACTCTAAACAACTGCGAACGCACTCGTCCGCCTCCTCAAAAAAATAAGAAAAGATCTCTTGGTGATCTAAACACTTTGATCACCAATAAAAACTCTCACTACAACACTCCTATAGGATGAATGTCAATGGATAGCTCAAGTGTTTGTGTGAGAAAAATAAGGATGAGAATGGTGGAGGAAAACTCAAGAAATCTCTTTTTAAACACTCTTGATAAAACTCTCCTTTTGATTGGAAATATTTGCTCTAAAACAAGTGGATAAAACCTCTTAAAAGAGTTGGGAAAACTGGTGAAAAATTCACTTGAAAATCTTGTAGAAAACAGCCCCCAAATGTCCCAATTTATAGGGCTGGAAAAACTAGCCGTTGGAGGCCTGACAGAACTGTCGGTCGACCGGCCAACGGTCATATTTCAGACCGTTGAGCCATCGGTCGACCGGTCGGTCGACCGAGGCCAGGATACAGAGAGCAAGTCTCTCTGTCCGGTCGACCGTCCGGTCGACCGGGGCCTTTCCAGAGAGCAGAGCTCTCTAGACGGTCGACCAGGTCGGTCGACTGGCCCTCCTATCAGAACTGGCATGCACCTCTGTGCACGTCGGTCGACCGTGACGGTCGGCCGACTTCAAGCTGCGGTCGACCGTCCCGGTCGACCGGCTGAAGCCAGGAAACAATGTTAAGGAATTAAAAACTTGGTCTTTTTGGCTTAAATAAAATCCCATAAAATCATAGAAAATCTACAAAAATAGTTTTACCAATATACTTTGATAAACAAACATGCTTGCACAAAATCAAGGCATGTTACAAATGATTTGGACTATTTTTGTAAGTTAGAAATATTAGCTCAAATGAAAAACAGTATTTTTCAAAACTGATTTTTCTAAAACTTATCTTTTCCAAAACTTTTCCAAATACAAAAATAAGATATTTAAACAACTTTGAAAGCATAGAGTGTATGGATATGATCCACTACACAAACATAGTAAAATATCTATGTTTTTGACATTAAGCTCTAAACATGATTTTGTATAAAACATATAAACTTGAATACCAAAAACCAAAAAGATATTTTGTCAAAGAGAAAAAAAATCTTTTCTAAAACAAACTAAATCAAGAGTGTGTGTGTGTGTATTATGTACTTGAGCAATCCATCAACTATTCTATCCTTTATATTTTATCTAAAAACAAAATTTTCTAAAAACAAACCTAGACACAAGTCTTCATCTTCTTGAAGTCTTCACTTGAAGCCTTCTCATCTTCTTGACTTGGTGCAAACACGATCCAATGGCTCTTGGATCAAACGTGCTAGCTCCAAAACTTGACTTTAAATCCTTTGTTGAAGCTATGCACCTACTAAGATTTTGATCATAAATCTGTCACTAATTAAACACAAGATCATTAGTACTATAACTACATGAGTTGATCATCATCAAAACTAGAGTAATGGGCCTTTGGGCCAACAAAAAGAACCATCATTAAGCTTCCGATGATAAACATAACTATCATATTTGCTCCTAGAGTAACCATGCTCAATCATGAAAGTATCAAATCTCAAATACCATTGCCTAGGTGACTGCTTTAAATCATAAAGAGATTTGTTTAACCTGCACACATAGTCTTCTTTCCTTCAATAACAAATCCCTCTGGTTAATGCATAAAGATTTGTTCTTCAAGCTCGCCATGAAGAAAGGCTATTTTCACATCAAGTTGCTCGAGCTCTAGATCGAACCAAGCAACCATGGATAGCAACACGCGCATAGAGGTGTGCTTCACAACTGGAGAAAATACTTCATTAAAGTCGACACCCTCTGTTTGACTGTAGCCTTTGGCTACCAAGCATGCTTTGTTTCTTAAAGACTCAGCACCAGGAATTCCTTCTTTCAGCTTCATCAGAACTGATAGCCTCATTGTGGAAGGCTCTGGAATCTTAATAGATTCTGTGACACTTAGAGTATAAGCGACCATATCTGCATAGGCGTATCGCTTAGGTGGACGGATCTGCCGTCTCGCTCTCCCAGTGGCGATACTGTACTATTGCTCTAGCGGTGTATCATCACCCAAAGTTAAACTTTAAGCATCATTGACTTGTTCAACGCGAGTGCTCTCCTGTACTCCTTCTGTAACCTTGCTCTCAAGCTCCATCTGCTTGCTTGCTTCCTCTCCTGAACCTGTAATATCAACAACAAACTCCTTTCTTGGTTGAAGTATGTAATTTTCATCAAAAGTAATATCCCTACTAATAACAAATTTAGGTGACTTAGGATCAGGACACCACAACCGTATCCATTCACCCCAGTAGCATAACCAAGAAATATAGTTTCTTTGTCCTAGGTTTAAGCTTACCATCATTTACATTAAAATAAGCAGGGTAACTAAATACTCGTAAATGAGAGTAATTAGCAGGGGTACCAGACCATACCTCTTCAGGAGTCTTAAAATCAATAGCTGTCGAGGGAGAGCGATTTACCAAATAGCAAGCTGTATTTACCGCCTCGGCCAAAAATATTTTGACAAACTGGCATTAGAGAGCACACACAGAGCTCTCTCTAATAGTGTCTTGTTCATCCTTTCTGCAACTCCATTCTGTTGTAGTGTGTATCGAACTGTACGATGCCACACAATTCCTTCATTTTTACAGAATTAATTAAACTCCATGGAACAGAACTCCATTCCATTGTCGGTTCTGAGGCGCTTCACCTTCTTTCCTTTTTGCTTTTCGATCATAACCTTCACTGCTTGAAGGTAGCAAACACATCGCTCTTATGTTTGAGAGGATACACCCAAACTTTTCTGGAATAATTATCAATTGAAGTCAGAAGATAACTAGCTCCACCTTTTTGTGGAACCTGAAAGGGACCCAAACATCTGAATGGATGTAATCTAAGGTGTCTTTAGTCCTGTGACACCTGTACCAAAACAAACTCTGTGCTGCTTACTAAAAACATAATGCTCACAAAAGTCAAGCTTTCCTATTTTCTGGCCATAAGCAAACCTTGCTTGCTCAACACATGTAGTCCTCTCTCACTCATATACCCTAACCGCATATGCCACAAACGAGTGGTATCTAAGTCTGGGTCTTCTGACATTGACACAGCGGTATCACCTGTCACTGTGCTATCTTGAAGGATATAAAGGGTATTCACCTTCTTTCCTTTCATCATAACAAGAGAGCCTTTGTTAACTCTCAAAACTCCACCTTCAGCTGTAAACTTATAGCCGTTGGAGTCAAGAGTGCTCAAAGAAATTAAATTTTTCTTCAAATCTGGCACATGCCGAACATTACTCTACGTTCTTACAATACCATCATGCATTTTAATCGTGATTGACCCAATACCAGTTATCTTGCAGGGCATGTTATTTCCTATTAAGACATTACCACCATCAATTAGCTGGTAGGTCACAAATCAGTCCCTGTAGGGACATATGTGATAAGAACAACTTGAATCATTAACCCACTCATCTTGTGAACGGGCATCGAAGACGGTAACTGAAAGAACCTCATGTGATGTGGAGGCTTCTTCTGCGACACTAACAACCGAAGCTTTCTCATCTTGAGATTTCCTCCTTACATTTTCTTTTTCTTTTTGTTTGAGCTTAAAACAATCTTTTTTATCGTGTTCAAACTTATGACAATAGTGACACTAAATATTTTTTCTTAACCTAGATTTTGATCTAGATTTTCCTCGAGATTTTTCTCGACCCTTCTCTGTACGACCACGGACGAACAAGCCTTCAGCTTGATCCTCACTTCCTGCAACTGACACTTTTTGTCTTAACTCCATAGAATGTAAGGCTGATTTGATATTTTCAAAAGAGAGTGTATCTCTACCATAGAGCATACTATTAACAAAATTTTCAAAGGAAGGAGGCAATGAGCATAATAAGATGAGAACTTGATCTTCTTCATCTATTCTAACATCAATATTTTTTAAATCCATGAGAATTCTATTGAGCTCATCTAAGTGGTCTTTAATTGGCGTACCTTCCTTCATGCGAAGGGTGAAGAGGCGCTAGTTCAAGTAGAGCTTGTTGGTCAGGGACTTTGTCATATACAAGCTCTCTAATTTGAGCCACAAACCGACGGGGGTATCTTCATCGGCAACCTCCCGCAAAACTTCAGCAGCTAGATAAAGTTGTATGGCACTATGTGCCTCCATCTCGAGTTCTTCCTTTTCGTCCTCAGACATGGATTCTGACAACTTGCCCTTACTGGATAAGAATTTCAACAAGTCTTATTGCACCAAGAGAGTGCGCATTTTGACTCTCCACAAACTGAAGCCATTTCTCCCGTCGAATTTCTCCACTTTGTACTTTGCCGAAGCCATCTCGAAACTTACAAGAAAATAACACTAGCTCTGATACCAGTTTGTGATAGCAGTGAGTTTCTAATGCAAGAGATGACAAGTATAAAGAGAGACAGATAGCAATATAGGCTAACAGAAATAAAGAGGACAGCACACCAATATTTAACGTGGTTCGGTTAATGTGACTTACGTCCACGGGAAAAGACAGTAAGAGGAATCCACTAATCAAAAGGGGAGAATATAAAAGATTACAACTTTAATCTCAGTCACCCAAGCCCAATGAAACCCAACTCACTATAAAAGGAAGATAAATGGCAAGAGAAAGGAGAGGGTAATACAATATTTGACAACTCTCTATTCTCACTTCCTTGCACTGAAATCTCATGCAATGCCTATTTATAGGCAAAACTTTTAAACCTCTTCATCGCTTCACCTTACATATACATCAAAATCATAGGGTGGCTAATTGATTTTGAGAAAAATGTTTAAGATTATGATTTGATTTATTCATTAAAGACATATTAATAATGACAAATCTGTTTTACTACTTATATATTTGAAATCAACTTCCTGATTTAGTCTTTTCGAATTATTCTGTTATTGCTAAAGTTTCCTAACTTAATTGGCCTATTAGCTCTTCAATCCAGAAATGCAAGAAGACCTGGTCACTGCTCAGGAAACAGTTTTTGAACATATATCAATGTGTGGGGCCTGCTATCTTGATGAATTTTAATACAATACTAATGAAAAAGACTTTTGAAGAAAACACGGAGATATCTGATTCTATTCCTTTTTTTGACCAAAAAAAAAAAGAGGTTGTGTTTGTTTATGATTTCTCATACAAGTCAAACAAATGCATGGTCATTGTCACAACTTTGACATATAACAGTCTATGATATGGAACAAAATCTCTGACTTTAGTAATGTCGTTGGCCTGCAAGTTACTCCAGCAAATCTCTCTGTAAGGCAGTCAATGACAATTTAAACGATATATGGTAATGTTAATCTCACATTAAGGTGGCCCAATAACCTTGGTTAATTAACATTGGATTCCTAATTAAAGTTAACTGATATAATAGATGCCCATATTAAAGTCACATTTATATAGTTTATATAATCTCTTGAGATATAAGGGTACCATGATGGATGGTTTTATTTCAAGGGTTTATTTGCAAATGTGTGACCCACTTTTCTCCTCCTGAAAAGAAATACAAAACTATCGCTCATTTGGAGAAACCCATCAGTGAAAGAAAATCTGAAGGTTTTGTGCAAGGAAAAGGAGACAGAGAAAAGCAGGTTATTTGCATTAGGGTTTGCAGGATCAAAGGAAGGAATCGAGACCTTCTTCAACCTTCATCTATTGTTCATCAATGGCTTCAGGTATGGGAATTTAAAGTATATGTGTTTTGATTATGTATTCAATTCTTGAGATGATTGATTCTAGATCCATGGCTGTTAATCCGCATTAAGTTTATTTTAATTCTTACATTTGGTATCAGAGCCGTGTTTAGAATCAATACATCTTGGATTAAGCATTATGGTAAATTAGGGTTTTTGATTGACAATTCATAGAAATTAATTTTTGATCCTTTAATTGTAAAATTAGTAGAGGATTACATAACCCTAATATCCTGTTCATACTCCTCTAATTGTACAATCAATTGGGATCAAAATTCAGGAATCAGAAACCCTAATTTTCCCTAATTTTGGATTAAATCGATTAAAGCAGAAACTGCCTTTGATAACTGCTTCGTCGACTATTAGTCGACTAGCCCGAAACACTAGTCGACTAATTCCCTTTTTCAGAAAGTTAAAAGTCTCTGTTTCGATACAGTAGTCGACTTGAAATTTAGTTGACATTTTGAGTAGTCGACTAATTAGGGTATAGTCGACTAATCAATTTGCCCAAGTCGACTAATAGAGTGACCCGAAAGTTAAGAGGTCTCTGTTGACTTCAGGAGTCGACTATTATATGTGAAGTCGACTGATAAAATTTGTAGTCGACTAATTATATGGGTATAGTCGACTAACTTTTCCTTACCCTAGTCGACTAGACCTAAATGTATAGTCGACTTGACTTGACCCAAGTCGACTAGTCTTTTCTTGTAGTCGACTAATGGTTGTTTATAATCAATCATTAATGTATATTACACATTTAAGTTATGGTGTTAATATTGATTGATGTTGGTCAAGTAATGAATTAGAGTATTAAGGGATTACTCAAATAAAAGATTAGAGAATATTATTGGTTAGTTTTGTATTCATATGGTTTATTGATTTAGTAGTTGCCAAAGTGACCTATGTTAGTAAGCCTTATGAATATACGACTACATAAAAGACTTGTCAATGTAAGTGACATTAAAGACAATAATACTCTCGATGGCGGTTCTAGTTAGGAGATTGGGACTGGCCCAAAGGAAAGTCTCTTTCAAATAATTATGAACCGGGGTAGGGTAGTGTAATTTATGCAACTTAGTGGTGTAGAAGTGGATACCCAAAGGTAACATGACTTACTGTCTAAGTAGCATAAATTATATTAGACCTACATAGGTGATAAAAGAGTCTCACCTAAGGAGTGAACACTAGATATGCTTAGGTTTCGCCCAAAGGAGAAATCAAAGTGATATCAATAGTTCATCTTAATTAAATTTAAAACTTTGTATTGATTCGTGGCCTAATGTGAGCAATGTCCTATTATGTTTCAGTGAACGTCCCCACTTCCCTTCACACTCATGCCACCAGCATTCCAGCCCTGGATGGTACAAACTTCTCCGAGTGGTTTGAACATGTACAATTTACACTGGGTGTTCTGGACCTAGACATGGCTCTAATAGTTGAGAAACCTGATGAAGTGACTGCTGAAAGCACAGCAGAGCAGGTTAGCCGTGCCAAAGCTTGGGAAAGATCGAATAGACTCAGTCTCATGTTCATAAAGATGACCATAGCCAATAACATCAAGACTTCACTCCCACATACCACTAGTGCATCTGAACTTTTATCTGCTATAAGAGACCGATTTAAGTCTGCAGATAAGTCATTAGCTGGCACCCTTATGGCTGAACTGACTACCATGAAATATGATGGTAATAGAGGAGTTCAACAACACATTCTTAATATGACTGATAAGGCTGCTAAGTTAGGATCACTGGGTATGAAAGTGGATGAATCCTTCTTGGTACAGTTCATCCTCAACTCACTTCCTCCTCAGTTTGGGCCATTCAAGATTCACTACAACACTCATAAAGATAAGTGAAATTTGAATGAGCTAACTGGTATGTGTGTACAAGAGGAAGTGAGACTGAGGCAAGAAGGGCATCACTCAGCATTGGCAGTAACTCAAGGAGGTATCCATAAGAAAGGTAAATATGGAAGAGGTAAGAGATTTCCATCAAAGAAAGGGCATGACCATGGGGAAAGCAGCCAAGGTCATGGAAAGGCTTTCACTGTCAAATGCTACTTCTGTGGCAGAAAAGGACATGTGAAGAAGGACTGCAACAAGAGGAAAGCTTGGTTCGAAAAGAAAGGTATAAATCTTTCTTTTGTATGTTATGAATCAAATCTTGCTGAAGTACCTTCTAATACTTGGTGGATTGACTCTGGAGCCACAACTCACATAACTAATTCAATGCAGGGATTCCTTACAACCGGGAAACCGAAGGAAAGTGAGAGATTTGTCTTTATGGGGAACCGTCTCAAAGTGGAGGTCGAGGCTGTTGGTACTTACCGACTACTCTTAGAGATGGGTCATCAGATGAATCTTGAAGATACTTTTTATGTACCCTTCGATTTCTAGGAACTTAATGTCATTATCCAAATTAGATGTTTTTGGATATTCTGTTTTGTTCAGTTGTGAAAAACTCAGTTTAATGTATAATTCAATGCCGGTTGGACATGGAATTTTATGTGATGGTTTATATAAAATTTCATTGAATGATGAGTTTGCACAATCTCTTTTATCTCTGCATTCGAATGTTGGTATTAAACGTAGCTTAATTAATGAAAAGTCCTCTATCTTGTGGCATAGACGACTGGGGCATATCTCCAGGGATAGAATTGAAAGATTAGTGAAGAATGGGATTTTGGATAACCTAGACTTCACTGATTTTAGTGTGTGTGTGGATTGCATAAAAGGAAAGCAAACCAAACACACTAAGAAAGGTGCCACAAGAAGTAAAGAACTCCTTGAAATAATTCATACAGATATTTGCGGACCACTCTCCATTCCATGTTTTACGGGAGAGAGATATTTCATTACCTTTATAGATGATCTGTCACGTTATGGTTATGTATATCTAATTCATGAAAAGTCTCAGGCCGTTGACATCCTTGAGGTGTTCATTACAGAGGTCGAGAGACAATTAGATAGAAAAGTTAAAATCATAAGATCAGATCGAGGTGGTGAATTTTATGGTAGATATGATGAATCAGGACAACATCCTGGCCCATTTGCCAAATTTCTAGAAAAGCATGGTATTTGTGCTCAATACACAATGCCAGGTACGCCTCAGCAGAATGGTGTTGCTGAAAGGCGAAACCGAACACTTATGGATATGGTTAGGAGCATGATGAGCTTCTCTAATGTACCTAATTCATTGTGGAATGAAGCCTTAAAGACTGCTATGTATATCTTGAACAGGGTTCCTAGTAAGGCAGTCCCAACAACTCCTTTCGAGTTGTGGACTGGTAGGAAACCCAGTTTAAGACATTTACATGTTTGGGGTTGTCCAACAGAGGCTAGAATATATAATCCACAAGAAAAGAAATTAGACTCAAGGACAATATCTGGGTATTTCATTGGTTATCCAGATAAGTCTAAGGGGTACAAATTTTATTGTCCTAACCATAGTACAAGAATAGTTGAAACTGGTAATGCCAGATTCTTAGAAAATGACAAAATTAGTGGGAGTGATGAACCAAGAAAGGTAGATCTTGAAGTGATAAGGGTAAATATCCCAATTACCTTTCCTTCAAGAGAAATTGTTGTCCCTCAGCTTGATCATCAAGTTGAGATACCAGAACAACATTATGATATTGGTTCACCACTCCATGAGGATATTGCCATTGAAAATGTAGTAGAACCATCACAACCGGCAGCTTTGAGAAGATCTCAAAGGGAAAGAAGATTTGTCATTTCAGATGATTATGTGGTGTATCTACAGGAATCTGATTATGATATTGGGATAAATAAAGATCTAGTTTCATTTTCACAAGCCATAAAATGCAATGATTCTAGTAAATGGGTTGATGCTATGAATGATGAGTTAAAATCTATGGACCAAAATAAAGTCTGGGATCTCGTCGAATTGCCTGATCACTGTAAGAAAGTCGGGTGTAAATGGGTCTTTAAGACCAAGCGCGACTCTAAAGGCAATGTCGAACGATATAAGGCCAGACTTGTGGCTAAAGGTTTCACTCAGAAGGAAGGCATTGATTACAGAGAAACCTTCTCTCCAGTATCAAAGAAGGACTCTCTTAGAATCATTATGGCACTTGTAGCTCATTATGATTTGGAGTTACATCAAATGGATGTGAAAACTGCTTTTCTAAATGGAGATTTGGATGAGAAAATTTACATGGAGCAACCTGAAGGGTTCGCAAAGAAAGGAAAAGAACACTTGGCTTGCAAATTAAAGAAATCCATATACGGACTTAAACAAGCTTCCAGGTAATGGTATATAAAGTTTAATGATACCATTACCTCTTTCGGATTTACAGAAAACACTGTTGATCAGTGTATATATCTAAAGATTAGTGGGAGCAATTTTATATTTTTGGTTCTGTATGTGGATGATATCTTGTTAGCCAGTAGTGATATTGGTTTGCTGTATGAAACTAAAGGTTATCTTACCAAGAACTTTCAGATGGTTGATATGGGTGAGGCAGCTTATGTCATTGGCATAGAGATCTTCAGGGATAGATCTCGAGGATTGCTAGGACTGTCTCAGAAAGGATATATTAATCGAGTCTTAGAAAGATTTCATATGGAGTTGTGTTCAGTCAGTCCTGCACCCATTCAGAAGGGTGACACATTAAGTAAAAGCCAGTGTCCCAGAAATGACTTAGAAAAGGGTCAAATGCAGAAAGTTCCGTATGCGTCAGCTGTTGGGAGCTTGATGTATGCACACACTTGTACCAGGCCAGATATCAGTTTTGCTGTAGGGATGCTGGGAAGATACCAGAGCAATACAGGAATGGAGCACTGGAAATTAGCTAAGAAGGTTATGCGGTATCTTCAAGGGACGAAGGACCATATGCTCACATATAGGAGATCAGATCAGTTGGAGGTGATCGGCTATTCGGACTCAGATTTTGCTGGTTGCCCAGATAGCAGGAAGTCTGCTTCAGGTTTCATTTTCTTGCTAGCAGGTGGGGCAATCTCGTGGAAGAGTGTAAAGCAGTCTATCACTGCTTCATCCACGATGGAGGCTGAGTTCATAGCTTGTTTTGAGGCCACAAATCATGCATTATGGTTAAGGAATTTTATCTCAGCACTTGGTGTAGTTGACTCTATTGCCAGGCCGCTGAAGATATATTGTGACAATACAGCAGCCGTTTTCTTCTCTAAGAATGGAAAGTACTCTAATGGCTTCAGATACATGGAACTTAAGTACTTGGTGGTTAGAGAAAGAGTTCAGAAACAGAAGGTGTCAATTGAAAGTATAAGTACCACTTTAATGGTTGCTGATCCAATGACAAAGGGATTGCCTCCAAAGACATTCAAGGAACATGTTGTTAGAATGTGTCTTTTGGGCAATCTGTAAATGTATGTTTTGGTACTTGTATAATTAACATTATTGCGCAATGAAAGTTTGTTTCTGTATTTCCTGTTATCCAATTATGTGTGCACATATTATGTATGGATGTTTGTTAAACAGGAAATGTATTTACAAGACAATTACAGGGGTCATTTTGGTTATGGACTCAATTAGTAAGGGTTATCAATGTTGTGGTACATAGAAGGGAGTATGACGTGGATGTTGTATAACCGCTATGACTCACATTGGTGGTCCAAGCTAATTGCAGTATTACAGTATTTCATATTTGGGCTTATCAGTTGTTGTTTTTAAAATTCGTGATCACGTGTCAAAGTTTTTCAGTATGGAATCCAATGGAGTCAAAATATTTTGAAAATGAGTCTTTTCTTTTATTTGTTTTCTAAAGTTTTAACCTAATCGGTTAATGGTCCAAGTGGGAGAATGTTAATCTCACATTAAGGTGGCCCAATAACCTTGGTTAATTAACATTGGATTCCTAATTAAAGTTAACTGATATAATAGATGCCCATATTAAAGTCACATTTATATAGTTTATATAATCTCTTGAGATATAAGGGTACCATGATGGATGGTTTTATTTCAAGGGTTTATTTGCAAATGTGTGACCCCACTTTTCTCCTCCTGAAAAAAATACAAAACTATCGCTCATTTGGAGAAACCCATCAGTGAAAGAAAATCTGAAGGTTTTGTGCAAGGAAAAGGAGACAGAGAAAAGCAGGTTATTTGCATTAGGGTTTGCAGGATCAAAGGAAGGAATCGAGGTCTTCTTCAACCTTCATCTATTGTTCATCAATGGCTTCAGGTATGGGAATTTAAAGTATATATGTTTTGATTATGTATTCAATTCTTAAGATGATTGATTCTAGATCCATGGCTGTTAATCCGCATTAAGTTTATTTAATTCTTACATGCTCTAGTGCTTCAATTTGGCGTGCGGAACGAGCCAATCGGGTCATGAGTTTATAAGGGTCCTTGTTTCTTTATTTCTTCTTTTAGAATTTTATCCTCATGCATGAGTTTCAGCATGTTGAAGATCTTTATGCAGGCCAAGGCCGGAACTTTTGGAGCACTCGATCATTAACGCCACCATTATGCTAAAAATAATGGCATTAATGGCAAGAACAAACCATACATTAAGCTATAAATGTAGAGATGAAATTGCATTTTAATAACCATCAGTGATAACATAGAGGGAGGCTTGCATTGGTAACGAGAAGTATAACATGGAGAATGATTCATTAGAGCATGATTACTACTACCATGGGGATGAAGGAGTTGAGATGGAATGCCAAAGGCAGCAATCAGATGTAAGTTTCAGTAAAAAATTGTTAAACATAACTTACGCGTAAACTTTTCTCCAGAAACTGATTTTTTTTTTTTTCCCTCTTTTCTTAGATACCCTTGAAAAGGGTAGAAAATTTCTCATTATATATTGAACCTATGATCTTGTAGCATGTTCAAGTCCCGTTTCAACTTCTTGCAGTCACTAACCTTAAACTTTTTGAGAGAGCAATTGTTTATGTTTTATAATAACAGTGTCACATTATTTTTTTATTATCTTAATGACTAAATTGGATGACTACTGTCCTATGGAAGAAAGTTCCTTTATTCTATATCAGTTATATTAGTTGAAAGTACCCCTTGAACTTGTCCCATCAGAGAGCAAGCCACCCACATATTTTCTTTTCTTCTATAAGTATATTTGCTTTAGAATTTGAAAGAAATCATTTTCTCAGTGAACACATCTTAACTACTTCAGAAGTACAATTTTAGACTATGCTTAAGTCTGTAGAGTTTTCAAAATGCCCTCAATTAACAAATAGAATCCTGTAATTCATCTACTTACTTCATTGAATTGGAACTCGAATCAATATCTTCATAGGGGAAATTGATGTTTTCTTAATGCAAGTCTCGAATATTTTTTTTTTTTTTTTTCCTTTGAGAGAATTTGCAAAAGAAGTGTTGTGATAGGGAAGTGATATGACCATACTTTACTCGGTATATCTATGCTAATGTTATAAGTTGCTGACTAGTTTATATGTTTATTTAGAGAGAATTTAGTTCTTTTTATCTACAATAATTTTAGTGGATGGTCTGATGTGGATAGCCACAATTTCTTCAAAAAGTTTATGAAAAATAAACTATATTATTATTATGTAAGATGGACAACGCATTCGACTACTCTGTTTATGTCAAGGATATATGACCCAAACAATATGATGTATCGCTCTCATTTATCCCGCTGAGATTTTATGGTGAAGTTTTGGGCTTGATTGTTCTGATTTTCCTAAATTGTGCAAGTGGAAATGCATATAGATCGCAAAAGGGAAGCATATGATCAATACATGGACATGTTATTGAAGTGAGCATGCAAAGCAGTCAGTGAACAAGATGATTCTGAAACTGAAACTACAGAAGACGGGGCATAATCCTATTTCCATCATAGAAGCGACAACATCAACTTCATATATTTTTTTCCATTTATCTTATTGTATACCAATTTTTTATTCTGAATAACTTCATAACTAAAGGAAAATGTATTTGTTCCAACAATCCAATATAATTATATAAGAATTAAAGGAAGTATATAAAAAATGCAAAGAGTAATGGGGCCTTACTCATGTTCAAAAATCGCAGTGGCCATAGAAGAGCATAACTTGGGAAGTCCTATGTCCGAGTCTTGCTCTAAAGCTGAAATGAAAAAGAAAAGATGCATCAAATGCAAAATATATGCAGAAACAAAAATGGGACATAATCTTAAAATTGTGTGCCTATGGATGAATTCCAAATGAACTTACTAGCACACTTAAGAAGGCCACAAGTTTGATTCTCTCCATGGTTGCCAATAAAAGCTAAAAATTTCAACCCAATTGTCAAGAAAGAACTTTACAGCAAGATTTATGCCACATTATTTCTTCAAGGGTCAAGTTTAATAGTAGAGCATTTATAGCCAATGAAAAGCAGCAATAATGGCAACCTAAGGCTTGAAGACTCTGAGAAAAGCTTAATAGCAGCCATGTCCTAAAAGAAGGAAATTAGAAACTAATGTTACTGAAGGAACCAGCTAATAGCCAACAACTGTCAGCCCTCCCTTGTGAAACGTTTTGTTTCGCGTAAAAGGCTGTAATTCGTAAATGATTTAGAGTCTAATTACAACTACGGTGTTTGTTTGGACCGTAATTCGTAAAAGACTTACGCAACCCAATTACCACTCACTTGCCAATTACCACTCACTTACAACCCACTTACAGTTAATTTTGTGGTCATGCAAATTTGTATTATTTTTTATATTAATATTTTTTTAATATTTAGTATTTTTAGTAATTTGCAATATTAAATCACTAAATAGTTAACTTTGTGATCAACTTTTTCACTTGCGACTTACACATTATGACAACCAAACACTATAAACACAATACAATTTATCACTTACAACTTTACATTACCAACCAAACACCGTAATACTTACATACATGTAAGCCATTTACAATTGTAAAAGAGTTTACCAATTACGACTTATGAATTACCGCCAATTACGCCAACCAAACAGACCCGTAGTATGAATAGAATAGTTTGTTAATTTAAAATTTCAATACGATCTTGTGACATTTGAAACAATCTCTATGATCTCCATACACCATGATGCCTGGCCACATGTGGTGGATTCATTGAAGGTAATAATGCTACTTCAAGCTGCACCTTATGTCCTTGTAAACAAACAGTGAACAATGTTCCTGTTGCATAATATTAAGTTGGCAAATTTTCAGTTAGGGGCTGTTTGGATTTAAGGAATTGGGTGGAAGTGAGGAAGTGGGAAGTGTCTTTTCTCATTTCCGCTGCTCATTCAAATATCAGAAAAGAAAATGAAAAAAGTTCTTTTCCTTTTCTCTTTTCTCTTTTACACAACCATTTCCTCATTTTAAGAGTGCTATAGTTAATTTTATGGTCATGTAAATCTAATTTGTAATAAGTTGTAGCACAAAACAGTTAATTTTTTGCTCATGTAAATTTCACTTATATTCTAATTACAATCTATTTTTTATTTTTCTTAATTAATTTTTATTTTAATATTATTTGCAGTCAACTTTGTGGTCAACTTTTCCACTTCCACTTCAACACCATCCAAACACCGAAAAAGACATAACATTTTCTAAACCACACTTCCCAACAACATCCAAACACCGGAAAACGTACTAACCAATTCACAAGTTCTAAAGGAAACTATTACCACTTCTTCACTTCTTCAATTCCTCACTTCCACCCTTAACCAAACTAGTAGAGACTCCCTTTAGATAATGGGTAAACTATTGCATAATCCATTGTTACCGCGCGAATACATATTACCCACAGCAAGTGCTGAAATGATAGGTTACAATCTGATTACGTATTCTTCAGAAATAAAACACCTTACAATGTGTGAGAGAAAAATCGTTAGCCCGTGCTACCAATTAGCCAGTTTGGGTATTCTATCAGAGGAATGGCTCACATGGCTCAAAGAAGTGTTGTCTGCCAACCCTTAGTTTCTCCAAGGACTTGAGCTTATTCTTAATTGACTCAGTTTTGGCATTTCAGTCCTGACCAGATGTGCTGCTTGCAGAGCTCAGATATTTTTCAGTCGCAGGGGGTTTTGAGGGGATCTGTCGCCATGCCAGTTTCCCCTTCATCTTTGACTTGGCTAGTTGAGCTTCCTGCATGCAACCTTCAAAGAACAAAAATTAGATGATTTGCCTGATAAAAGATTTGTTCATGTTTGCATCTAGAAACCTACCTCTTTAGTACTGTACTGGATAAAAGCATAACCGCGACGTTAAGGGCCACGTGTGTGCCACAAGAAATCCTCAGCTACAATCTTCCCAAAAGGGGAAAACATCTTTATCACATTAGACCTGTGAGGTTAACAAGTTTTAATGGCACAGAAAAAGTTAAAATTTAAAAGCTAAAATTCTGAGGAAAAATACAAGGAAGAAAATTACTATGTGATTCTTTGGTCAAGATTGCCAACATATAGTCTGCTTTCACACTTCTCATTAATCATACCTCCGTGATCCCGCAATTCCTCTGCACAATTCAGAGTATCTCTGAGCGCTATGGGCGTACTAGTATTGAAGAAGATTTACATTTGTCTAAGAGGCCTCATAATCACAAATAAATCTTAAAATATGAGAGATATGCCTGCATGAGGTGTGAAGTGATTAATAAGTGAAAGGGAGATCTGAGAAAAGCTGAATAAAACTGGTGCAAGGGGAGAAGTGCTCTTCCTTTGTGCTTTTTAAACATTTCACTTATGCTGGAAGCCTGGAAATACAAGGAACTTGATAATATAGATCCCATCAAGTACAAACATGATGATATTGGCAATGGTAACTTGCACATTTCTTCAAAAGGGATACCACACCACCACCTTTTCATGAGAATAAAAGAATTCAACATCACAAGTCTGATGAGTGTTGACAACAGATCTCTCTGCATCCGCAGATGAATATCAAATTATCACAATTATTATTCCCAATAAAACTATATAGTTCATTCTCCAGCATTCTTTCAGAACAGAGTATTGAGTGCCTAATGACATGGCAACCAGAATTCTCTACAATCTAAATTCATTTGAAATTTCTGTGTCGTCTGGATGTACTAGAGAATAACATTCTAGAAACAACTTTTCCTTAATTTCACTTTAAGAATTATGCCATCTAATGATTTATTCATCAAGTCGTGAAGTGTTACTTATGTGCTCTTGTAGAACATGACTTTGGCCACGTAATCACAAAAGAGTCTGGAAATGACAAACCAAACCTGTCTAAAACTTGCAACTTCATATG
This sequence comes from Agave tequilana, assembly GCA_038442645.1. Taxonomy (NCBI): domain Eukaryota; kingdom Viridiplantae; phylum Streptophyta; class Magnoliopsida; order Asparagales; family Asparagaceae; genus Agave; species Agave tequilana. The sequence goes on from JAVJIF010015902.1 coordinate 53,958, forward strand.
TTATGTTGCACGGACACGGACACGGACACGGACCCGCCAAGATATACACAACAGGCTGACATACAGCAAATTACAAAAAGTACACACGATGTGCATGTCCGATAAGTGTCTAATACAACACAGCTTCACGATAGGAGTTTGTAATTACAGAGTTCATATGGATGTAACAGAATAACACTTCCCCATCTCATCATGTCATTCCTCAAAATTGTAACTCCTCTCTGAGAGTGTTATTCTCTTGCAGGAAGGGAAACAAAAGGATGGCGTACAGAGTACAGCATTTCAGTGAGCACATCAACTTCTCACTAATCACCATTAATTACAGATGATCATTTAACAACTTTTGGAACAACTTCTCCTTACACTGACAGGACAAGAAGAAAACTGCAGGTTTACTTGGGTGTATAGAATCTATCTGTTATCTTATTACCCAAGTATTAAATTTTACTAAATGTGCTGGTTGATGAAATATGCATGATATGCTCATGCGGAAAACCCATTTATTCCACTAACATTAAAGCTTTTATTCGGATTTCCCACATGACCCTAACTTACCTGATGATCCAAGTTTGAAGAAGAAATCTTTTAATACAACCAAAAAAACCTTTAATCCTAAAAATAATTCTGCCTACATGGATCATTTTTCTCCATTCAGCTTCAAGCGCCATTTCCTACATCCAATTCAGCAACCACAAGATCCTATTTTATTGCCTCAATCCAGGTTTACATCAGTCTAACCTAGGCCTTGCAGCTCCTGCCACTGCAATCCTATCAGTTGTGCCAGTGTTTAGTCTATATTCACATGCCCAAAACCATCTTCTTCTGCTTAATATTATTCTCAATTGGAACTAGTTAAACCTCTCTTCTGAGGAATGCATTCATTATATTTCTACCATGTTCGCATATTAACGGTCATCAATCTCGGCATTTCTTGTTTTAACATCATTCACCTTTTTTATATTTGTCCCCTTAGTTTCCAACATTCTAAATCGATAAAGCATGGCTAATCTTACAGCCATCATATGCAATTATCCACAACCCAATGGGTGGTACTCCAACCCACTTCTATCATATTTCCTTTAGACCTATGAAAGGATCCACCTTAATCTCACAATCTTGATGGGAATTTAACCTCAAAAGGAGAAATATCACTTGTCACAGATTTGAACTATTTATCCATTGCTTCTCATAATAATGCTACAATGAAGTTTTCCATATATTTTGTTTTCATATTTCCAATTCAAAATTCTTATACACTCCAAATCTTCTATCCAGATTTGTAGTTTATATCTTTTTCCTAGTCTATTACACCATGAAACTCATCCTGGATATTACTGCAAAGCATCCATAATTAAGCCATTGATGCAATGATGAACATTGATGCAACCCTACAGCAATAGAGAATGCATACTATTCTATCTATTCTCTCTCTACTGTTTTGATGCTAGTTAATACTCTCCATTGTGCATGCTCTTTTAGTTACATCAATATAATTATAAGCCCAGCCATTATTTTCTTTTTACTTTAAACCCATTATACAATCTCCTCTTGGACCTTATCATTGGTCTTACAAATTTTTAAATCGATGGAAATCATATGAGGGTATAATTGCTTCCTCTCTCAATATTTTCATCAACCATTTTGATTGAAATTGCCAGCACCAAACCAAATTGCTCTAGAAATGCTCGCCCATTATCTTTGTGGTCATTGAGCAACTACTCTCTCCCAAAGTTCCATTATGTGGCTTATAAATTTGATTCCATGATAATTTGTGCAACTTATATGTCTTCTTTAATATAAATGGTCTGAAAGTGATTATCCCCATTAATTAGCCATTTATTAGTATCAAGTTATTGCATTGTTAGCCTTAATAACCCTTCTCTCAAATAGAATACCATCAAGTCATACATCATTATCTCTTATGTTCAGTTAGCCTCTTTTATTGTTGAGTCGTTGACCACTGACTATAGTCCGGGACATGGACTGAATATTTTTTTAATACTATCTTAATTTTTCCTATATGATTTTTGTAAGAGTTGTAGATTGAGATTGCCTCTCTTTATATAAATGAGAAATAAATAGGGAAATACAAAATACCCTTACACACTCTAGTACTCCTTTTCAAACTGAAGCACAGATAACCAACATGCCAAGTTTGTTACAAAAGCTAGAAAACAAACTTCCAAAACAAAACTTTTCTAAACAAAAAAAAAAACAAAAACTAAGAAACAAATATTGGATTGCTAATCTGATGTAATATTGCTGAATCACTAATGTTGATGCTGAAGTTGCCAATCAACCAAATTGAATCTAAGTCGAATTGAATACACGAAGATCGTGCAAAAAGTTAAATGTCTATCCTAAACACAGTAAAAGTGAAGATTTTCAAAGATCCTCAAACACGGAAAAATGGAGGTTTTCAAAGATCCTCAAACTCAGTAATAGCAGAGCTTTTCAGAGATTCTCAAACTCAGTAGAAATTTTTTTAGTAGATCCTCAAACTCAGCAATAAAAACTGCCGAATCTAAGTAGAATCAAGTCAAACAAAACACGTAGAAGTTCCCAATTGCCCAAAAATAAAGAAAATGACTCTTAAATTAATAAAATCAGACTTGATATACTAAGAAATGACCAAAACAATTTCAGCCATCAGATTAACAGAATTCCAGACTGGTAAAACTTTTCATCGTGAACAGTACTGTGACACGTGAATAGTTTCTTTCAAATCTGGATTGAGATCGCATTAAATCTAAAAAAAGAAGATGATGAGAAGAGATGGAGGTTTAATGAAGAGATGTATGAGATGTTGTAGATAGTTGGTGGCTAGTTTTCTTTAGATGACGGCTAAAGTTGATGGATGATGATGGAGATGCGTGTGATGATGAAGAAGAGATTACTTTGATACCATATTAAATTGAGAATAGACAGCCCAACCCTAAATTGGGGATGTCTCTCTTATATAGATGAAGAATAAATAAGAAAATATAAGAATATCCTTACACACTCTAATTAATCCTCTTATCTAATTTCCATTCAAAAAGTTCTGAGAATAACTATTATTTTTAGGAGATAATCTGATGTGGATATCAAGCCACGGATATGACATGTGTTTCACCGGTGGAGAAGACGCCTTGTTCCAGATTCTCAGTAGCTGTACAATGTTTGGTCCGAAAAAATTTTAGAGGATCGTAATATAATTTCCTTGAATCAAATGAAAGATTACAACAATCTCAGAAATCCCGATTATAAGAGAGAAGATGTTCAAACTCAAATCTTCTCTTTATTTAATGTTGGGTTCTTGATGCAGCGGTGGAAAGTGAATCTTGTTTTTCGTTGACCGGGTGAACGTCACAATCTTCTAGGATTTTTCTCTTCGGACTATGAGCGGAGTAGCACAGCTTCTCCCCAATAAAATTTCAAAGAGACTTAAGGTAAGAACAAACTTGTACTCAGTAAGTTGTTTAGAAGAATTGAACTCTTAAGTACTTCTCAGCTAGACGCCTTGATCAAAATTCTCCAAAATTCTCCTCTTCAGTAGCAAACTGAGCTATTTATAGGGGTTTCAGGGATAAAATTGTCCCCTAAAAATCCTCCATAATGGGGGCTAACTCCCTCATTATGTGGGCAGTAATTGACCCAGTAATGAGGGCAGTTATAACCGAGACGCAGAGCTTCTCTGTAGTCAGAACGCGGGCTTCGAGCCTCGCGTTTTGGATGCCGACTCTTAGCCTTGCTAGACGCAGATTTTGAACTCTGCCAGACGGCTTCATGCTCTGCGTCTTGAGATTGCAGTGATGTCGAGACGCGGGCTTCGAATCTCGCGTCTTGGTGCTGTAGTGATGTAAAGACACGGACAAAGAGTCGCGTCTTGATTATTACAGTACAGCTAGGACGCGGGCTTCGACCCTCGCGTCTTGGTACTGTACTGATGTTGAGGCGCGGGCTTCATGCTCTGCGTCTTTACATTACACGAGTGGCTATAATTAGCCTCTCATCTGGAGTATAGACTCTATTCTCTGATGACTTGTCTTCAGTGATTTTTAGACTGTTTACAGGACCCCCTCCAAAGTTTTTAAAACTCTGTGGTTGACTGAGATGGGTTTCGAAATACTTTAGACTTTTCTTCTAGCAGCAATGCTCTCAAGACTGGACTAATAATCTTCTGAGATATCTTGAGCTTGATCTTGTCTGGATTTTGGTCTCCGTGAGTATACTGTTTAACTCTTTGAAGCCACCAGAAATGATCGTTATGAGTATCTGGATACGCAGTTCGGATCTCCTCGGTGCTCTGAGCTGGTTGTTAATGTACTGTTGAACCGGGAGGAATAGTCATCTGCTTATGCCAGTGTACTATTGAACTGATTGTAGAAGTAAAGACTGGACACAGGTCTTGTAGACGCAAAAGTCATATTGCTTTGGAGATGCGGGTCTTATTTGTAGTGGAGACGCGGCTCTGAGTTATTAAGAGCGACGCGACTTTGAACTATTGAGAAAGAAGCGGCTCTGGCTCGCTGAGAGGATACGATTTTGGTTTACTGAGAGGACGCGACTCTGGATCACTGAGAGGACGCGACTCTAACTTACTGAGAGAACGCAGCTCTGGCTTACCAAGAGAACGTGGTTCTGGCTTACTGAGAGAACGTGATTCTGGATCACTGAGAGGACCAAGCATGCCTTCTTCAATTTGATAAAGGGAACGCGACCCTCAGGCTTGTGAAAGGTCGCGGACTTCTGGATGCGGCCTTCTAGTCTGTGCAAGAACGCGGACTTCAGGACACAACCTTCAAGCTTGTGAAAGGACACGGACTTCAGAATGCAGCCTTCAGTGAAGGACGCGGACTTCAGGACGCAGCTTTCAAGCTTATAAAAGAAAGCGGACTTTAGGACGTAGCCTCTAAAGCGTCACATGCAATCCGTCTTAAAGATTTTGTTAGATTTTTCAACGCCGGCGTTGACGGTTGGGGACTTGTGTTTTTGGTGTTTCTCAGAATAAAAATACACGTGTCTTATCCACACTGGATTTGATATTCTTGTAAGAATTAAGGCTGGTGGTTTTGATTTTTAGGCCATTAATTATAGGCCTTCTGGCGAGTCTATAAATAGGCCTCAGCCTCTTAATAGTCATTCATCTCGACTGTTTTCCTTTGCGAGCGTGCGCTCTTAGGGACTTCGTCTTGATTATTTTTCTTCCCTTCAAGGGCATATGTTCTGAAGAACATAAAGAATCCAAAGGTTCTATGCTTTCTTTCAATCTTCTTCGAAGATTATCAATGTTAAGTGATTTCAAGATTAAAAAGCATTGTTTTAAGTGCTTTCACTGCTGTGCCTTGACAAATGAAGCGCAACTTCTAGAGAATTCTTTTTCGGATAGGAACGAACTGGCTTTTGCCATGACAAGGCTCGGTCTCTCTAAAGTTCTATCATCCCCGTCCATGAAGAGACTCCGTCTCTTGATCCCTTTCTGAAATCTTTTTCTTAGGATTCATGCGTCCCTGCTTAGCAAACGCGCCTTTTATGTTACTTAATGAAACGCGAGCATATTGACTTCAAAGTCTAAGTCTCGGGTTTTTTAGAAGCGAGTGTAGCGAACTCTGCATTTGGGTACTGAAACGCGAGTTTTGCATATGAATCTCGCGTTTGGGGCTCTTGACTTAGAGAATTTTAAGTTTGCTCTTTTGAGCTTTTTGGACGCGAACATGACAAGCCCTGCGTCTCAGACGCGAGTATAGCGAACTTTGCATCTTGAAGTTGCTTCAGGCAGTTTTTAAGATCCGCATCTGCGCCTTTAATTTTTACCTCGCGTCTCATATATCAGACGCGAGTCTAATATCAGACTGCTTCTGGATTCCATATTCTCTATCCCTGCGTCAGTTAACTCTGCATCTGGAGTTCATGACTTCAGCCCCGCGTTTGTATTTTTGTCTTCCTGTTTCTGTTTTTACAGAATTTTAACCTCTGGGTTTTTGCTTCTTGCAGGTTTTGGCCATATTGATAGCGTCTTTGTCAGGTTCATGGGAGAATGTTTGGGCCGGCCAACTTGTTCGATAGGCGAGCACTCAGAAAATCAGATCTCCTCTCCACGGGCGTGCTTGGTTCATGGGAGAATATTTTGACCGGCCCGCTTGTTCAGTTGTGAGCATTCGGGGAGTCAGAGCTCCTGTCCATAGGCGAGGAGGATCCGCACAGTTGCTGGTATCCATCAAGGGCTTATTGGACATAACGCAATAGTAATGCCCCGGGTTCTTTATGGTCACAGTGGGTATAGCGCCTTTGAAGGCCATAGGAAAGAGGACGCCACCAGTAAGGTCTCGGATTCTCCCTTCACTAATTTTACTCAAAGAAGTGACAGCGACGAAAAATCTATGCTCGTTGGATGACTTTCTAGTGGTGGAGATGCTCATTAAGTGAAGGATTACGGCCTTGTAAAGACCTTCACACCAGTTGGTCGGGTGGAATCAGAATGCTCCCCTGCATTTTGACCTCTAGAAACACTATTGTTCTCAAGAGGAGAGGAAGTTGATCCGTTATTCATGGCCGCAGTCAAGAGGACGAACTTTGTGTATCTTTAATGTTTTGAGGAGTGACTGCAACCTTTCGCTGAGTAAGAGTCTTTATACTCCTTTATTGTAATACTCAATCTTATTGTATAAGAGAGCGCCTTTTCATATATTTAAATATCAATAAAAGTGACACTTTTTTCTGTCTTCTTATATGTCTTGACTTCTTCTTTGTATTGAAAATCAGGCAAATAGAAGTGATTACTTTTGATTTGCTAGAAATATAACATTTTAACTTTAGCAAGTCAAGATTTAAGGAATTTAAGATTACTATTAGAGGTATGATGTTAACTTGACAGGAGTGGAATAGGGGACTTGCCAATCTATGGATGAGAAGGGCAAGTGAAATTTTCACCCCACGGAGGATTATGACTGAGTATTCATCAAAGGTTTAGTATTGACGCAATTAGGACTCAGTTGGAGATTTGATGGAAACACTGTTAAAGATATAATATTAACCTAATAGTGCTTTTAAGTGGATCTGCTATTCTGTTGACGAGAATAATAAGTGAGACTAGACCTGTTAGGGATCTAGAAGGATTTTTACCGTTAGAGGTGTGATATTAACTTAACGGGTTAGATTAAATCTTATCAGAGGTGTGATATTAACTTAATAAGGATGTGAGATAGAGGTGTGATGTTAACTTAGCTCTACAAGAATTTCAGTTTCGCTTAAGAAAACTGAAAATACCATTGTCATAGGTGTAGTGTTAAACTTGACAGTGGAGGTAATGCTAGAGGTGTAATTTTGAACTTGGCATTAGTCATTCTTCGATAAGAAAATTCGAGGAAAGTCATTGTCATAGGTGTATTGTTGAACTTAACAATGAACTGGATGCTAGAGGTGTGATGTTAAACTTAGCATCGCTCATTTCAGCTTCGATGTGGAAGCATGAGAAAAAGTCATTGACATAGGTGTATGTTGAACTTAACAATGAATGGGATGCTAGAAGTGTGATGTTAAACTTAGCATTGCTCATCTCAGCTTCGATATGGGAGCCTGAGGGAAAGTGACTGTCAGAGGTTTAATATTGAACTTGGCAACAACTTAATCACTGTTAGAGATGTAGTGTTAACTTAGCAGTAATTTATCAGAGGTGTAGTGTTAACATGACAGTAGTTGATTTGTGATATAAGCAATTTTGAGGACTTGTCTATCTATTGATGAGAATTGACAAGTGTAGTTTGGAATGTCAGAGGTGTAGTATTAACTTGACAAGAGTTTGTTTGCGATATGAGCAATTTTGAGAACTTGTCATTCTATTGATGAGAATTGACAAGTGAAGTTTGAAATGTCAGAGGTGTAATATCAACTTGACAAGAGTTTGTTTGCGATATGAGCAATTTTGAGGACTTGTGACTCCATGCAAGGGAGAGATAAGTGAAGTTCGTACTTGCTGGGGAGTACTGAAACTTTCCATTGTTAGAGGAGCGGTATTAAACTTAACAATGATTAAGCTCGTGGACCTACCACTCTATGGGAGAGAATTGGTAGGGAACTTTGGTGAAAATAAAATGAATCGTCAGAGGTGTAATGTTAACGTGACAATTTTTGATTTTCTAGGGACATGGCAAATTCGCCTTTAGAGGTGTAATATTAACATAACAGCAAAAATTTTAAATGAGTTTCATTGTCAAAGGTTTAATATTAACTTGACTGAATCTGCTGGGGATCAGGAAATCTGGCTTGTCAGAGGTTTACTGTTAACGTGACAAGTCTTAACTCATTTCGTTGGAGAAATGAATCCAGGTATTTTTGTGGTCCTACCATTCTGTGGGTGAGAATTGGTAGAAGAGTTTGGAGGAGAGGATGAGAGCAAGTCCGTTAGGATTTTTAGCAAACCCTCAGTTATCAACGAATTTGGTGTGCCTTTAGCAACTACCGTTTGAGTTGGGCTAGCTATGCTATTCCCCTCAGCATGATGAGTTGTCGAGGACTTATATTGGACTTAAAAGCCAATATTTTCCTCTATCCTTAGCCGTCGGAGGCGTCAAATGTCCATAGGTATACTAGAGAAGAGTAACAGAGTTAAAACCGAAGTCTTGCATTTTTGTTTCTTCTTCAATGTTTACATCATACATCACGATGTAACCAGCGCTCGATCAGGTCGACCCTGCTCGACCGTGATATGATCCAGTGAAGGAAGAAAGAAGCTTTTCTTTGGCATTCTTTCAAACTTCTTGGATCTGGAGTTTTAATCAGAGGTATAGTATTAACCTGATCAAGAGAAGAATGCTATCAAGGATAATATTTCTTCAAGAATTTGACGTTGATTGGCATTATGAGCGTATCGCTGTCTGAAGTTATAAGGCGGTATGCTCCATTCAAGTAGACTGACTCCACTACAAATGGTCCTTCCCATTTGGTCATCACCATGGGTCTTCTAACAGCTAAAACAATGTCACCTTTCTTGAAAGTCCGCTCCTTGACTTTCTTCTTGAAGGCTCTGGTAATTCGAGCTTGATTGAGCTTGATTTGTTGTTGAGCTTGCAGGCGTTTATCATCTAAAGCCTTCAGCTCTTAGAGTCGCATTCGATACTTCTCTTCATTTGTCATCTCTGTTGTCAAGATGACGCGTAGAGATAGGATCAGGATTTCTAATAGAAGTACAGCTTCACACCTATATACCAAAGAAAACGGTGTAGCTTTCGTCGGGGTTTGAACCGTCATGCGATAGCCCATAAGCATTCAACTAATTTATCGTCCCAGTCTCGTTGGTTTTTCGAGACGAATTTCTTGAAAAGTTTTCCAATAATTTTGCTGAAAGCTTCTGCAAGACCATTAACGGCTGAGTAGTATGCTGTTGAAGACACACTCTAAATTCTGAACTTATTACAGAACCTTTGAAAGGCTTGGCTAACGAACTGGGGCCCATTATCATGGACAATTCGTCGTGGCACGCCAAAAAGGTAAATAACGTGATATTTAACAAATTGATCACATCAGATGTCTTCGCCTCCCTCAAGGGAATAGCTTCAACCATTTAGGGAAGCAATCGGTTATGACTTGGATAAACCGATGTCCTTTGGATGAAGGTGGGCTGATAGGACCAACCACGTCCATTCACTACATCTCGAATGGCCAGGAAGAAGTTGTAGGGTGGATGAAGTCACCATGGATCTGACAGGCATGATATCGCTTGGCGTAAGTGATGGCGTCAGGGATCATCTTTGGCTATAATACCCCAGTCTTCGGAGTCGATCCCCAAGTTTTGGGCTAGGCTGATGAGCTCCACACATGCTGTCATGTGCTTCTTTGAGTATTTCCTGTGCCTCCTTTTATGACAGGCAGCAGAGGAGGATCACATCATGCGATCAGCGATACAGTGTTCGCGTGATCGCATTATAGTAAAATTTAGAGGCTTTACTTCTAATGGCAGCCGCCTATTTGGGATCATCAGGAAAGATGCCGTACAATACATAGTCAATGTATGAGAATAGCCAGTCCCTGAGTTCGGAACCTGTTGAAGTCTCTAGAGCTTCTTTGACTTGACGGTCTTCTATCGACTTTTGGTGGTCTTCAAAAGCGAATCTTGGGCAATACAGGCCATGGCTATAGACAAGTATTTTCTCTACTACTCCGACTGAAAGAGCCAAGGAAGCAGCGAGAGACGCCAGCTCATCTTTGTGCATGTTTTACTGGCGAGGTACATGGTTGATATAAAAGTTTCTGAACCTCTCTGCCATGTAGATAGTTATGTTATAATAAGGTACTAAGTCTTCATGTCTGACTTCGTACTCCCCGCGAACTTGGTTAACGATGAGCTTTGAGTCACCATATGCTTCGAGATTTTTAACGCCAATCTCATCGGCGATTTGCATCCAGATCAAGAGAGGATTATATTCCGTTATATTGTTGGAACATGTTTCAGTTAATGAGAATGCATGAGGGATTACGTAGTTCTACGGGGAGACAATGACTACCCCTCCTGCTATGATATTTCCTCGCGGGCCCGTTCTTGACACACCGTCGAAGAAGAGTTGCCACACCTGTTCCTCAAAAGATGTCGATGTCTGGGTCAAGCAAACTTCAGCGACCTCGTCTGGGAGATCCTCATAAAGTTTGGTCGCCCTTGAATCTGGATGCTCGCCAGGGAATCTGCCACCGCCTGTCCCTTCACGACTTTTTGCGGCAGAAAATGCATCTCATATTGGGAGAGCAACATGACCTATTTTTCCAATCGACCATTTAGTGATGATGGCTTTGTCATAAACAATCTTAAAGGATTGACTTTTGATATAACATGTATAGTTTGGCCCATGAAGTAGTGTCGCATGTTCTGGACGGGAACACCAACGCCAAACATTCCTTGTCGATCAGGTTGTACCGATGTTCGGCTCCGATCATAGTTATACTCAAATAGTAGATTTCTTACTCGTGTCTCTGATCATTATTCTGGGCTAGCAAAACTCCTAAGTGTTGGCCCGAAGGCCCATCACTCTAGTTTTGATGATATTAACTCATGTAGTTATAGTACTAATGATCTTGTGTTTAATTAGTGACAGATTCATGATCAAGATCTTAGTAGGTGCATAGCTTCAACAAAGGATTTAAAGTCAAGTTTTGGAGCTAGCACGGTGTTTGGACCAAGTCAAGAAGGCTTCAAGTGAAGACTTCAAGAAGATGAAGACTTGTGTCTAGGTTAGTTTTTAGAAAATTTTGTTTTTAGATAAAATGTAAAGGATAGAGTAGTTGGTGGATTGCTCAAGTACATATACACACACACTCTTGATTTAGTTTGTTTTAGAAAAGAATTTTTACTTTGGAAAAATACCGTTTGGTTTTTGGTTTTCAAGTTTACATGTTTTATCCAAAACCATGTTTAGTGCATAATGTCAAAATATAGATATTTCATCATGTTTGTGTAGTGGATCATATCCATACACTCTATGCTTCAAATGAGTTTAAATATCTTGTTTTGTATTTGGAGAAAGTTTAGAAAAATCAAGTTTGGAAAAATACTGTTTTTCATTTGAGCCATTTTTCCATATTACAAAAATAGTCCAAATCATTTATAACATGTCTTGATTTTGTGCAAGCATGTTTGTTTATCAAAGTATATTGATAAAACTATTTTTTTAGATTTTTCAGTATTTTATGGGATTTTATTTCATTCAAAAAGACCAAGTTTCAAATCCCTTAGTTTTCTGATCTGGCTTCAGCCGGTCGACCGGGCGGTCGACCGACGTGCACAGACGTGCACGCCAGTTCTGGCAGGAGGGCCGGCCGACCGACCCGGTCGACCGTCCAGAGAGCTCTGCTCTCTGGAAAGGCCCCGGTCGATCGAGCGGCCGACCGGACAGAGAGACTTGCTCTCTGTATCCTCGCTCGGTCGACCGACCGGTCGACCGATGGCACAACGGTCTGAAATATGACCGTTGGCCGGTCGACCGGACGGTCGACTGACAGGCCTGACAGACCCCAACGGCTAGTTTTCCAGACTCTATTAAATGGGGCATTTGGGGGTTGTTTTGATTAAGATTTTCAAGTGGATTTTTCACCAGTTTTCCCAACTCTTTTAAGAGGTTTTCTCCACTTGTTTTAGAGCAAATATTTCCAATTAAAAGGAGAGTTTATCAAGAGTGATTAAAAGTGATTCTTTGAGTTTTCCTTCACACATTCTCATCCTTGTTTTCTCACAAACACTTGAGCAACCCATTGACTTATTCATTCTATAGGAGTGTTCTTGTGAGAGTTTTTATTGGTGATCAAAGTGCTTAGATCACCAAGAGTTCTTTCTTGTACTTTGAGGAGGCGGACGTGTGTGTCCGTGTTGTTTCGAGTTCGGGTGCAAACTTGTTGTTTGAGGTGCGGCCTCGGCGAGCCGGTGGGCTTGCGGTGTGTACGGACTAGGGAGTCCGAGAGTTGTAGGTGTTGCGGCACCAAGTGATCCGGTGGGATCGATTATAGTGGAAATCCTTCGTGTGTCGAAGGCGGGGATGTAGAGCAAGTGTGCTCGAACCTCGAAACAAATCCCTTGTGTTTGCGATTGCTCACTCTCTCTCTCTCTCTCTCTCCCTTTGTCTCTTGTTTATATCTTGCTTGTTTTTATTCTGCTTATCCTTACATGCTTGATATTCATATTGTGTTTAATTGATATACATGCTTGGGTTGTGTGCTAACACTTGTATTTAACCAAGAGAGCCAACGCGACACCTCAACCCTTATCTAGGGAATCTAGAGGAGTTAGTCCAGAGCCCTTCACGGGAAATTCGGCTACACTCTTGAGTTATACGTGGTGTTTAGTGTAAGAGTTTAGTTTAGGTCATTATAGTTTTTAATTCCGCATTGTTTGGCATTAAGTGACCATTAGATTAGCCATCACCTATTCACCCCCCCCTCTAGGTGAACTTACACTAAGGAATGATCCATCGCTCGGACGTATATCAGGAAAGGTTTTCCTGACACCAGAGTTATAAGGATAGGTGATTGTGTGAGGTACCGTTTGATTTCCTCGAACGCTTGTTCGCAAGCATCGGCCCAAATAAATGAAACACACTTCTTCATCAATTTCGTGAAGGGTTGGCATCGTCCTGAGGATTTGAGATAAACCTACGGATATATGCTAATCGCCCTTACAATCCTCTAAGCTCCCTGAGATTCCTTGGAGGTTGCTCCCCTGGACAGCGTGGACTTTCTCTGGGTCGATGTGAATTCCTTTGGATGTAACAACAAACCCTAAGAATTTGCCAATGCCTACCCCCAGGAAAGATTTGGTAGGATTCATTTTTAACTGATGTGCCTGCATGATATCAAATATTGTCTTCAGATCTGCTTTGTGATCACCTTTGTCACGACTTTTGTGGCACCCCGTACCCGGGATACGTACCCAGATGCGTGTCCCAAAATTTTTTCGATCCCATTAATTCAATTTTCTTCCAGTATGTATTTTTAGGTTATGATTGCTTATGTTATTGTGTATCGGATCTGGATTCTCAGACCTAGAGTCAGCCCTTACTCGGACTGGGAATCTGATACTAGCCTGCTGCCCGATTTGACCTCTCTGGAAGTCTGATTTGACCGATTTCAGTTTCAGATACTGTTTTCTAATATTTTAAATTTTTTATAATTTTCTAAAATTTTTCAATTTTTTTTGCAAAATCTCCAAAATCGGTGTCGATAGGCATCGCTGACTGATTCCCAGATTTTTAATTTTCAAACGGGATTGAATTTTTAGAAACGACTTTCATGTTACTTCTTAGAATTTCATTTTCTATCTAAAAATATTTTTTGAAAATTTTCTAAATTTATCAAAATTTCACCGATTATGGTGTTGGCCGGTATCACCGGAAGATTCCAAGATTTTTAATTTGAAAATTACATTAAATTTATAGAATCTTATTTCACCTACCATCTTAAAATAATATTTGCAATTTTTGAGAATTTTTCGGAACGTTTCTGAAACAGTTGAATTTTCGCCCTATTTAAATAATAATATTATTTACCGACTTAACTTTTCTTGCTTTTTCTTTCTCTACTCCCCTACTTTATACTTTCAGATATTTTAATAAATTAATTATTTAATAATAGAAGTTTTTACTATTTTCTTTTCTTTTTCCTTTTTTTTCCTTTTCCTTTATTTTCTTTCTTTTTCTTTCTTTCTTTTCTTCCCCTTTAACTTCCCCTTGCACTGCTTCCCGCCGCCTGCTACAGCCGCCCGCCGCCTGCAGCAGCAGCCAAGGCCTGATGGGCTGCTGCTGCTGCCCATCCCCCTATCTCTACTCATTTCTCCCTCTTCTTTCCCTATAAACTTCTTTCTCTCCTTCCTTCTCCTTCTCATTTCCATTTCAATTTCAATCTCCTTCACTAAACAAACCCATCTTCTCCAAATCCACTGTCGCCTCCACCATCACCACCACTACCCGCACCTCCCCCATAGCCGCTGACCATCCCTTCCCCCACACCCCCTCTCCACTCTACCACCTCCTTCAACCCACCAACCACTCTCCACTTCCAATTTCATCAAAACCCACCACCGTCACCTCCCTTCCTCCTCCAAAATTCATCACCACCTCCATCAAATTCACCACTCCCACCACCCCATCATCACCTCCTCCTCCTCATCAACTCCCCACTACCTCCAACAATCACCACAACCACCACCACCAACTACCACCACCACTCCTCCACCAATAACTTCACCATCAACCAAACTACTCCACCATCCCATCCAACCCTCCCCTAGGGCGCGCGCACCACCCACCCTCCCCCGGCGGCTCCACTGCCGCCCCAGGCCGCTGGAGCCGACGATGGTCGACCACCCCCTCCCCTCCATTTTATTTATTTCTTTCTTCTTTCTTCTTCTTTCCTTCTTTAACTCTTTCCTTCTTTTCTTTTCTCTTTCTTTTCCCTAAATAAACCCACATATACCCATTCCCTAAAATACCCTCCACCTCACCCCCAAATTACTTACCCATATTTACAATCAATACCCCTCCTCTTTTAATTCCTAATTTCTTTCTAAAAATACCTTATTTTCTCTCTCCTTCCTATAACTTTCTCTCTCCTCTCTCTCTGCCCTCTCTCATTCCCTCTCTAATATATATATATATATATATATATATATATATATATATATATATATATATATATATATATATACATATTTTAATATATATATGAGCTAGTGGCTTGCTCGCACGGATTCGCTGATTTCTCCGATTTTAACTGGTATTTCATTCCAGTTTCAGGCGAGTGTTTATATTAAACTTAAAAATAACTACACTTGATTTATAGCATGATATTGATATGTGGACATCTTATTATTACCGTAACATGCCTAACACTTGCTGATGTAATATTTAGTACATGATTTCTTGCTATACAAGCTTATAGATGGTATTGTACTCGGTATTTACCCGACACTTGACTTGTTATATTTGATGCATGATTTATGGCACCGGCACTTGATATATTATATTTGATATCTTATCCACGGCACTTGATATCTAACACCGGCACTTGATACATTATATTTGATACCTGATCTACGGCACTTGATATCTGACACCGGCACTTGATATGTTATATTTGATACCTGATCCAGGCACTTGATATTAGACACCGTACTTGAAATATGTCATACTTGTCGCCTGATCCTGACCCCCAGTATATGACACATGCTAACCCTTACTGTGACGTGCTTTCATGTGGTACAAGTACATCGACCTGACATCGTGACCCTTGACCGGACACTATCACCCCTGATACCTGTATTATATGGTATATTCATGACTATCACTTTTACGGGGACTTGGCATGATTATTATATTATTACCAGACATTTGGTACTCCTGAACTCCTATACTCCTGAACTCCTGTATACTTGAACCCCTGAAATAGGGAGACTCCTGACTTGACTCTTGAGATTATACTCCTGTGACCCCCGTAATAGGATAACCATGAATATTGGACTTTTGTGAATACCCTGCGAACTTTATTATTTGAGACTCTGTTATATTTAATAACTTACACTGGGACGGGGGAAATTGATGGGTATATAGCTCCTGTGTTTATGATGGCCATACATATGCTGTACAACTAATTCCTGTTGGATTCGATCTGGAGGCCACCCGACGCTTCCGAGGGGTGTACTGACACCCCTACCCCCTGCCTGCCTGTCGGGTGTGCTATAATCCCCTGGGTATATTCCTATGGGGAACGGTGACACTCTATTCCTGTTCGGGCGTATATTAAGACCTTCAGGCATATAGTAAGTCCCGGTACCTAGCAGTACGTTCCAGTTCAGTACCGGATACTCCTAAACCGTTGTCCCGGGCATGCACGGGACCCATTCTAAACATGATTCGTCATTCCCCATCAATTTCTAATAACTAACCTCGCTCGACTTGTATGCGGAAGTATATGGTACGGGCCATATACCAAAACATACAAATTGAATGAGTCTTAATAATAACTTGATAAATGACTTCTTGCTACATGCATTTTATTATTTCCATACTTGCTATTTATTGTAGTTACTCCATGCTTGCTAATTTAATTACAGGACATTTGACCTGCTACACTTACTGTTATTTCATGCCACATAAATTCTAATGTCATTTTCATATTTCACTATTTATTGTGATTATTCCATGCTTATTGATTTGGGTACATTATATTTGACCTGATGCACTTGCTTTTATTTATACTTACCATTTGGATTCTTGCACTCGGTGGGTTGCCCACTAACAACCCTGAATTTGCATGTCCAGATTTAGCAACTTGGACTGAGGTGGACCCTTCAGCTGAGGACTAGGCCTACTTCGAGGAGCAGGCGGATCAGCCATAGCTTCATCCCGTCTTCCCCACTCACGAGATTTCCCTCTTCCAGCTCGTGAGTCCTTATCTTTTGTACCCTATACTGTGTACTTTTGTACTACCTGGTGATGTAATATTCATGTAATATTACGTCACAATCTGTAATGACTGAGTACTTGTACTATTTTGTGTTGGAATGTATAACACCACGTTTTTTCGCACTCTGATCCCCGTATTGTGTTATGTTGATGCTTAACGTACATATGTGATGGTACCATTGCCCTGCGTATGTGCGTCGCAGTGGCGTCCCCGTATCCGCAGGAGCGGGGCGCCACAGCTTTTTACTGCAATATCGTCGATGTAGCATTCCACTATTTTGCGTATATGCTCGTGAAACTTTGCATTCATAGCTCTCTGGTATGTTGCACCTACGTTATTTAATCCGAAGGGCATGACAGTATAGCAATACCCCCAATGGTGTCCTGAAAGATGTATGCTTTTCATCATCAGGATTCATCTTGATTTGATTGTATCACGAGAATCCATCTATGAAGGACATTCATTCAAACCCACAGGTGTTGTCGATCATGATATTTGTGATTGGAAGGGGGAATTCATCTTTAGGACAGGCCTGGTTTAGATTGCGAAAAACAATGCAAACCCAGATTTTTCCTATCTTTCTCGGTAAAGGGGACGATATTGGCTACCCAATCAGGGTGTTATTCCTCCCTAATAAAATCGGAGTCTATAAGCTTCTTGACTTCCAGCTGGATTGCTTCCATTATTTTTGAACAAAACCGTCGCTGCTATTGTTTGATTGGTTTCGCATCTGAATTGATGTTGAGGCGATGAACATCCACTTGAGGATCAAGCCCAGGCATATCCTCGTAGTTTCAAGTGAAAACATCTATATACTCTCGCACAAGAGATATTAGATCTTCCTTCTCGGATGGTGATAACCTTTCGCTTATAAAGATGGGCTTAGGATTAGCCTCATCTCCCAGATTGATTTGGGTTATATTATCCTCTGTGGGTGATTCACGTTGTTCGAAGCGAATATCCCAGAAAGTGTTTAGGTGTTTGATCTAAGGATCTGTATCCGACTGGATCATTTCTTCATCTCCATCTTCCAGGTGGCTTGTTAAAACCATGTTTATTGAAAGTTCTTTGAAGATGTTGCTGACACTGACATCTGACTCCCACGATGACGTGCCCGACGAGTGATTATGGTATAATGACTCTTCAGACTCAGAGGCTGACGGGATTGGGGTTGACACATAACCTAATCCCCTGGGAGTTCGATGATAATAATCAGGGGCTTTTCCTTTTGGAACGAAAGATCGAAGTAATATTCTTCTTCCTTTGCTGAAGTTCAAGCCAGGGCCCCTTGTTAGGTCATACCCAATGTGCTCCATCGTTCTGAGTACATTTGGCTCATATGGGAGAATTGAAGGGATTCATTCTCGCTTTCTGAGTCTTCACGAGGCATCAATTCGGACTTGATTCTTCCGAAAAAAATTGGTTTTGGCCTTTGCGTCTTGCTGGGACCTCAAATAAAGATCCTTGCGCTTCATTGATGCCTTGATATACTGTAAGGATGACTTCATTGGTACATGCAATGATGTCAGGGAATCTATTACCGACCAATAGTCATCACCTACATCGGTACTAGTGTCTGATGGTATGGAATCAAAAGCAAACACAGAAAGGTAAGCCAAATCTAATTCTTCATTAATGTACCACTCGCCTATATCGTCGGCGGTGTTATTAACATCAAGCTTGTTAGTGCTCGTTACAAGTGGATTTAATTCCCAAAGGTATTCTTCTTCTGTCTCTAGTTCAGTGTCAGCTTCATTCGCAGAATCCAGTTCCTCTGGCTGTGGATTCAAGTTCATCTCCAGATATTATTGGTATAAGAGGGAATCTGTGAAATAGTTCTCTACCCTCTTGAACGGATGCCTTTCGGTGATCAACGTTCGGACTTTCCCATCTTCGTCATATACTTCATGACTTATATAGAGAGTGGAGGGGATGATGGAATTATGATGAATCCACGTCGTCCCAGCAGCAAATTGTATGAAGTGTTAGTGTCAATAACATAGCATGTCACTTCAAATCTCAGGTCCTCAGTCTGACATTGAGTTTGATCTTCCCCATTGGCGTGTACCATTGGCGTTGAAACTATAGATGATAATTTGGGCGGTGCTCAATCAGTGGGTGGGGATCCTTAGGTGTTGCATGACCCGGTGAGGTATAATACTTAAAGCGAATCCTGGATCTACCTGAATGCGGCTCACTTCAGCTGATCTAATATACCCTGTGAAGGGGCCTATCATGTTTCCCCTTGACCTGCATGTCGTCTGGCGTGAAGGTGATGCAGGGGGCATTTTGAGAGGCGTGAAGATAGTCTTCTTTATTTTTCTCCTGTGGTCCAGTCAGGATCTGGGCCATGAAGACCTCAGCATCAGTTAGAGCTTCTCTCAGAGCTTCTCTTGTTAACTTTGATAGTCTCAGGAGCTCATAAAGGGTGATCCTAATCAGAATGTTGGCCAGTTGAGCCAGGACGTCAAAGCGGTAAGGTATTGAAGATCCATCCGTGTTATTCTTCAGGAGGGCCCTGGCATACCGAACTCCTTCTGCTTCTCCGCAGATTGTTTCACGGATGACTTGGTTTGCTCTAAAGTACGTCCAAGCTGATTTGCCACCAACTCATCATATTTCTTTAAGTATGACTATCCCGAACGAGTTTCGGCCACGAGCGGTATATTGAGCTCCGTCCCAAGGACAATTGTCTCCTCCTATGAGTCAGTTAGTGAGGGATATCAGTTTCTACTTCCCGGAAGAGGCACACCACATTGCAAGGCGAAGTTTTCGCTTTGCCTTTAGACTTCCTGTTGGTAACAGTAGTCCACTGTTGGCCAATCAAAGTTTGGAGGATATCTTTGAAGATGTAACATCTCTTGAGAGGGTGCCCTAACATCTTATGATACAAGCAATAGTTGGGATTGTCGGTCTTGTCGACTTCCTCAGGACGTCTAACTTCAGGAAGCTTCAATCTTTGCTCTTGTTGAGTAACTTACAATGAATCGACATGCTCGTCCTTGAAAGAGTACTGCCTATTGGCGCGCGGCTGACTTGAAGAACCACCCCCTCTGGTCGGGAGAGGTTTAAACGGGAGATTTCGTCTCTATCGCCAATGTATCTGTAACCCCCTTCCCGGGATACATACCCAGATACGTGTCCTGATTTTTTTGACTGTATTATTTCAATTTCTTTCAGTATTTATTTTTAAGTTGTGATTTCGCATGTTTTTGGTATCGGATCTGGATTCTCAGTCTTAGAGTCAGCCCTGACCCGGACCGAGAACTCGATACCGTATACTGCTTGATTTGACCTTTCTGACAGTCAGATTTGATCGATTTCAATTTCAAACACTATTTTCTAATATTTTATATTTTTCATGATTTTTTGAAATTTTTCAGAATTATTTTACAAAAACTCCAAAATCGGTGTCGGTCGGCATCGCTGACTGATTCCCGAATTTTTTGTTTTCAAATGGAATTGAATTTTTAGAAATGGCTTTCACATACCTCTTAGAATTTTATTATCTATCAATATATATTTTTTTGAGATTTTTCTAAATTTATCAAATTTGACCGATCTTGTGTCGGCCGGTATCACCAGAAGATTTCAGGGTTTTTTAATTGAAAATTAGATAAAATTTCTCGAATCCGATTTCACCAAGCATCTTAAAATAATATTTACTATTTTTGAGAATTTTTCGGAACGTTTCTGAAACAGTCAAATTTTCGTCCTATTAAAATAATAATATTATTTACCGACCTTTTCTTTTCTTGCTTTTTCCTTCTCCACTCCTCTACTTTATACTCCCAAAATATTCTATTAATTTAATTATCTAATAAAGTATTTATTTATTTTATTTTTCTATTTTTTCTTTTTCTTTAATTTTTTCCTTTTACTTTCTTTTTCTTTCTTTTCTTTTCTTCCCCTTACCTTTCCCATGCTCTACTCCCCGCCGCCTGCGCAGCGCCGCCTAAGCAGCCGCCGCCTGCAGCCCCTCTCCCCCATCCCATTTCATCATTACTTCCTCCTCCTCCTCCATTAAAAATCCTTCTTCTTTCTTCTTCTTTCCATTACCATTTCAACTCCAAACTCCTCTTACACTTCAACCAAAACCACTCCACCATCATCACCGACCACCTCCACCACCTGAGCTGCCACCACCACCGCCCCTAGGCCGATGCCGCGCCACCCCCACCTCCCCACTTCCTTCTCCACTTTCATCAATCCAAAGCACCACTCCTCCTTAATTTCATCCAACCCCCACCACCACTTTATCTTCTTCCCCAAAATTTCTCACCAAACCACCTCCTCCTCCACTTCTAACCCCTCAATCATCACCTCCACCTCTTCCTCTAACTAAATAATTTTGACAAGTTTGAAAACTCCTCCATGAATACTCTTTCAAAATAGGATTTGAAAATAATTTTGACAAGTTTGAAAACTCTTCCAAAATGAAGAAATACGCAACTAGTTTAATGATAATCTTGAAAACTAGTGCAAAATCCTTCAAGTAAGGAATAAAAATAGAATATTTTCATGAAAAACATGTAAGTCACACGATCATCGACACTCAAAGTCTATAAAGCACATATAAAGCTCATGAAAAACAACAATCATGAGTAAATAAGAATAATGTGAGTGTAAGAATCATGTAATCACAAAATCATGTGAATAGGCAATTAAGCTCAATATGAAATTCCTTTATAAACATAAAAATATGAAAATCTAATTTTCAAAAAAAATAATACTAACTCTAAGGCATGTGTATGTTTTGTCTAATCTAAAGTATACATACACATCCCTAAACAAAAATAAGTCCATAATAGAAATTTGCATGAAAAGCAAATGGCTCAAGGGTTTACATGTATATCCAATAGTTTTGGCAAATTGACATATACATAAAGCTAAACACATATTTATGAAAAAACATGTCCAAATATAAGGAATACAAGTTAAAATGCACTAATCATCAAAACTAGGTTATACTAGTACATCTAATGGGTACAAATTAGCATTTAAGTACAAACATATAAGAGTTAATTGTGGCTAATTAGTTGTACAAGTACATACACAAGTTTTAATTGAAGGTTACATTTAAACATGTAATCAAAATATGAAATATAAAACAAAATATAACCAATATGATCATTAGGCTAATGTACATGTCTTAGAACAAGGATATACACAATAGTTAAAGCATAGTGAGAACACTAAATATAAGTCCATATAAAAATGGGTGTTTCTCAAAGACTACATATACATATCACTAGTCTAATTACCATGGTATTAAACATAATAATCATGAAAACTAAAACATGCTAAAAATCAATAATGAAAGCATGTAAACTAAATAGGAGTAAGAGATAGTTACCAAAACCAAGAAGGCTCATCTCTATATCTCCATATCATGGTGGTCTTTCCACCAAACTCCCCTTGAAAGTGATGCATCAAAAATTTTCACCGTTTACCTCGAAACGCATTCACCTCAAGGCACCAATCTATCTCACGTCATGTGAGAGCCCACACCTACATCAAAAATAGGAGTGAATTTTGGTACCCATACTCTTTAGGTCCATGGGGTTAGAACCTTTCCTAACCCAAATAAATTTATTTGCAAAATTTGAATCACTAATTCTATCAAAGCAAAATTTTGCAAGGTGGCTCTTACGTCCACAATGTGTACACGTGTACACTTGAGCATACATGGTGTCATGTGTGTGAGCATGAGAAGCATGTATATGCTGTAGTTTGTGTGCATGCATAGGATGAGCATGTTTCTTACGAAACATGGATTCCAGCCGTATATGGTTCATGGTACATTGGCTCAAAGTGGAGCCCAAACAATCAACACTCTTTTTTAACATGGATATATCATTTTCAATAATGGAAGAAGAGGTAGAACATGCATAGGTATGCTAGATGATGAAGCTACACTAGCATTGGTAAACATGAGTATCTAAATCATTTTTTCAGGAAATATTTCATTAGACATCAAATCCAATTTCTTTGAAATAGAAATAATTTTGTTTTTCAAAAAATCATTTTTTTTTAAAACAAAAACAAGTTTTGAAGATAGAACTTCATTTTTCTTCAAAACTTCATCACAATTATTTTTATTTTTCAAAATTTCATTTTCATTTAGGGCAAGTTCAAGTTGAGATTTCAAAGAGTCCTTTTCATTTTAAAGCTCATCCCTCTCTTACAAAACAATATCAAGTTTAGAAGACAAATTTTTATTTTCTTCTTTTAATGCAAAGCTTTTCTTTTTCAAGAGTTGATATTTTTCTAATAGTTTTTCACAAATAATAGATAGTTCTTCATTTAAAGCATCGACATCAATATGATCATCGCCAAAAGAACTAGCACTATCATCTAGTTAAGTTTCCGAATGTACCTCAAGGGAGTCATTCCCTTGGACCATGTAGCAATGTTGTTCGAATTCTCCTCCACTAGATTCCTCCGCGGGAGAGGTCAAAGTGTTCCACACTGTAAAAGCGGAATCACAATGAGAAACCATAGACAAATATTCTTTACTTAATGTGCTTCTAAATGCCGTTAGAGCTTATACATTGGCCTCTATATGCTTACTATTATCAAGATAAGATTTCTTGGTAGTGGCAAGAAAAACATGCAATCCTAGGATTTTTAGGTACATACTCTTCCTATGCTTCCACATATTGATGTTGGAAACATCAACATGGGAGGTGCAAGATAATCCATGAGTGTGTGCAAAAAAGTATGTGTGCAAATGCAAATACTAGATTAGCTGGCCAAGTCTCACTTCTAGGTGGTTAAACCTAATATCAGGAGCGTAGGCTCTAATACCAATTGAAAGTACGCCTAGGGGGTGAATAGGCGTAAGGCTAATCTAGTGACAAATAATGCGGAATTAAAACAAATTGCAACACACTTAGTGTAACCAAAGAGTGTAGCCGAATTCCCGTGAAGGGCTCTGGACTATCTCCTCTATATTCCTCTAAATAAGAGTTGAGGTGTTATATGAAGCTCTCTTGGTTAACACACGTATGGCACACAAACAAACCCAAGCATATATATGATATGAACAATATGATGCAATGCACAAAATAAGAGAGAGAGTTTAGAGATAGTGGATCAAACGCAAACACTAAGATATGTTTCGAGGTTCGAGCCACTGCTCTACGTCCCCGCCTTCACACAGAAGGATTTCACTATATCATCCACACAGGACTTCCCACACAGGGAACTTCCACTGAGGATTTGGTTAATACAAATCGGGAGTACACAACTCCTCTCTCCAACAATACAACCTCTACACAAGAGGCAAGGCACAACACAAATCACTTCTACACTTAGAGGGTTGGGCACTTAGTCAAACGACTATCAACCTCACACAAGAGGGATATGACTTAAAGCCACAATTCCAACAATCACCTCTTCACTAAGAGGTATACTAACAAAACCTCTACAATCACCTCTCACTAGAGGGATAACAACACAATCACCTCTCACTAGAGGGATATCACAAAGTAAGTAGGGTTTACACTCTTGGTGGTATCAACAACCACAAACCAACTTTCCCACAAAATAGATCTTAATAGATAGGATAGATAGATAGGCTCAAGTGTGAGAAAATAAAGAGTTTGGAAATCAAAATCACAAAAAAAACTCTTGGAAAACTCTAGATTGAAATGTAAATAAAGATCAAATAACTCCCAAAGACTTCTCATTTTCTTGATTTTTCCAACCCTTTAAAAATAACTAAAAGATAAATCTTTTAAACCCAAAAACTCTTTAAAACTTGCTGTTAAAATACTTAAGAAGATGAAAATTTTTTCTCTTGAAATTGTTGTCTAAAACCAGCTCAAATGAGGGTATTTTAACCCAAAACAGTATCTGCCCGTTGGCAGCAGGAAAAGGTAGAAATGCCCTTCGGTCGACCGGACGTCGACCGGCCAATGGTCATTTTTATGATCATTGTGCCACCAATCGACCGACCGTTCGACCGAGACCTGAAAACAGAGAGCAGAGCTCTTTGCCGGTCGACCGGGCGATCGACCGGGCCATTTCCAAAGAGCAGAAACTCTCTGGAGGTCGACCGACCCGGTCGACCGGCCTTCCAGCCCAAACAACCGTGCACGTTTGTGCACGTCGGTCGACCGGACCGGTCGACCGACTTCTGCCTCGGTCGACCGTCCGATCCACCGGCAGAAGGCTAGGTCAGCTATATTTTAGGAATTAAAACTTAGGTATTTTATTATCAAATAAATCCCATAAAATCACATAAATTCCACAAAAATAAGTTCTTGTAATATATTTGAAATACAAATGTGTGATAAAATTCAACGTATATTATAAACTATT
Source organism: Agave tequilana (assembly GCA_038442645.1). Lineage (NCBI taxonomy): Eukaryota > Viridiplantae > Streptophyta > Magnoliopsida > Asparagales > Asparagaceae > Agave > Agave tequilana. Next base: position 79,203 of record JAVJIF010015902.1, read on the forward strand.
TGAACCATTTTGTGATATGAAAATTTTGCCTTAAACCAAAATCGGTATTTTCTAAAAACCAAACTTTGAAATGGAAATCCGATTTTTTCAAAACACATGTAAATACAAAACATGATATTGAAACAATTTTAAAGCATATTGTATATGGATAAAATCCAATATACATAAAAGATTTATATCTATGTTTTTGACATGAAATCCAATATCGGTTAAACCGAAAACTGAAAACCAACAAACTTAAAACATGTGTGTGTATTGTAAACTTGAGCATATCAACACTATCTAATCTTTACATAAGATCTAAACAATCTAAACTAAACAAATCAAGGTCTTCATGTCTCCAAGCCGACTCGATACAAACGCGATTCACCGAGCTTGACTCCAACCGAGTGCTAGATGCGATCTTAACGTTCGAGCTCTTGAATCAACATGTGAAAGCTCTAAAACACCTTTGTTGAAGCTAATCACCTACTAATATCTTGATCAAATATCTGAAACTAAATATCACAGATTATTAATAAACTATAACTACATGAGTTATCATCATCAAAACTAAAGTGAAGGGCCTCTGGGCCAACACTCCTTCCCAGGCTAGGCAGCGCCCCCCCGGGTGGCGGCGGCGCCGCCGCCAGGCTGCGGCCGCCGGCCGCCCCCTGCCCCCATCCTTTTCTTTTTCCCTTCTTCTTTCTTTCTTTCTTTCTTCTTCTTCTTCTTTCTTTCTTTTCTTTCTTTCTTTTAATTCTTTCCTTTTTCTCCCTTTCCATTTATATCCCCTCCTTAACCCCTTATTTACTTTCCCATAATTTTAATAATACCCCTTCCCATTAATTCTTATTTTCTCTCTTTTAAAATACCCTATACTCTCTCTCTCCCCCCTTCCTACAACTCTCTCTCTTTCTCCTCTCTCCCCTCTCCTCTCTCATTCCTCTCTAATATTTTTATATATATTTATATGTTTATATTTTAATATATAAATATGGGCTAGTAGCTTGTTCACACGTGTTCACCGATTTTCCCGGATTTTACTCAGTATTTCGTTCCAGTATTAGGCGAGTACATTTCTTACTTTAGTACCATCGTTTCATGTCTAATAATTATTATCTTGCTTTAATATATGACATCTCTTTATGCAAGTTGGTATATGTTATATAAATGATTTCTAAATTTATCATGTTTTATAATAGATGCCGGCCTTTATTATACTTTGTCGAACCGGTATTCAACCGGGTATGCCTAGATCTGCTCCTGCTTCACTCGGCTTCGCATGGCTAATTAAAAGATAAATTTATTATTGTTATAAAAATGGTAGTGAAGAGTTTAAAATGTTTATACCGTTCTCCTATACCATATGATGTGACCGGTTGATAACTGATATTTGATGTTGTAACTCTCACCGACATATTAGTTACCTGACCCTGACATATATACACCTGATACTTGGCCAGGCTATACTTAACACTTGATATCTGACACCGGTACTTGCCATGCTGTACTTAACACTTGATATCTGACATCGGTACTTGCCATGCTGTATTTAACACTTGATATCTGACACCGGTACTTGCCATGCTATACTTGACACTTGATATCTGACGCCGGTACTTGCCATGCTATACTTGACACTTGATATCCAACACCGGTACTTGCCATGTTATACTTGACCCTTGATATCCGACACCGGTACTTGATATGCTATCACTTACTTGACATGCTATCACACACTTGACATGCTATCCCCTAGTACTAGTACACTTGACCTGATATTGTGACACCTGACTGGTTACTGTTATACCTAGCATCTGTATTATATTGCATATTCATGACTATCACTTTTACGGAGACTTGGCATGATTATTATACTCTTTTCAGACTTCTGGTAATCCTGAACTCCTGTACTCCTGAACCCCTGTAATAGGGAGACTCATGATATTATGCTCCTGATATTATACTCCTGTTGATCCCCGTAATTAGATAATCATGGATATTAGATTACTGTATACACTTGTGGACATTATTTTTGGGATATATATATAATAAAGTACTCAATACACTGGGGTGGGAAACTGATGGAAACCGGTATGATGTCATATTTATAATAGTGATATTTCTGAAGTGTCGTGTGGGGCGCGTAATGATAAGTCCTCGGAAGCAGTAGCCTGAATCTGAAGTGTCGTGTGGGCGTGTAATGATAAGTCCCCAGAAGCAATAGCCTGAATCTGAAGTGTCGTGTGGGGCGCATAATGATAAGTCCCCGGAAGTAGTAGCATGTACTCTTGAGCTAGTCCTGGTAGAGACAGGACCCACTATAAATATGAGCCATCAGATTTATCAGTTTCTAAATAATAACTCGTCTTATTCATAAGGGATGCATGTGTACCAGTAGCACATACCTAAGCATATGAATTAGATGAATAACATAAAACAACCAGATAGTAATCATATTAAGAACGTGTGATATTTGGTCTCTCCTTTGTTAGGGTCCTGGTACTCACATATCAGACCCAGGTAAGTTCTACAGAGTACGAACTCTAGTATGGACTATCGATGATGTGAGGCGCTGGTAAAAGGCGATTGAAATATCAAACGGTACTGATTATTATTATTGAATAAATTAAGATACAACACCTTTATATTCTAGTTATAATGTTATGCCCTGAGTTGACACCTTGCTTTATGACACAAGATGATTACTCCAGTTACACTATAGTTCTGTTATTCTTAGGGCAACTCAAGTTGTATAAACTCAGACGATTGCGACATGAGATATGTGGTATATAGATGAGGGTTTTCTTGTTTGGATTATCCCCTTGACGTATCAGTCCCGTGAATCCATAAATCTAAGCTTGTACAACTAGTTTTATTCATACTTGTATTTATCGCATGTTTTATGTACCTATGCTCTTCATACTGCCTTCTATGCATATTTTCAGTTTCAGATTCATCAATATACATGATTTATTGTCGTTCCTTTAATTTCCCTTATGTTACTTATTATTGCTTGTACCTGCATGCATGTACCACATCACCTGATCATGTACAACGTGTGTCTGTTATGCTCGCCATTTGGCTTTATTATATGTACTCGCTGGGGTTGCCAACAACCCTAAATCCTCATGTCCAGATCCTAGAGCCTGAATCATGATGGCCTTATTATAGCTGATCAGAGTGCGTAGCGGATCCTTCTATGACGATCGGAGTGTAGCAGAAGCTTTGGATCATCGCCACAGCTCTTCCTCCCAGTTCCTCTCCTGTTTGATTCTCGAGACCCCTCTTGCTGCTCGTGGATACCTCTCAGCTTTTGTATATCTCTTCATATATTGTATTCTTTTGTATTTTCTGGTGATATAATATTCCTGTAATATTGTATCACTCTCTGTGATAATCATGTACTTATACTTTTCTATTAGAATGTATATTTCTACTATGCTTTCGTACTCTGATTCTTACATGTACTGATGCTTAGCATATATATGTGAGGGTATTTCTGACCTGCTATATACATTGCAGTGACGTCTCTGTACCCACGGGACCGGGGCATCACAGTATCTTTCCTTTTTGATTGGAAAGATAATTCTAGCACGCACCTTGTCGACTTTTCTGGTCTGGGCTTGTTTTCTTCTGCTGCCCTAACCCTAGTGACAATCTTTTCAGCCTGTTCACCTTGCTGGACCAATTGCTTCCAGGTGCGGCTTTCAGCAACTCCTATTTGAGCTAGGAGTGAGTTTGCAAATTGTGACGGCACGTTTTCATCAGGGTGGCTTGGGTCATACCGTTAGGACATCCAAGCCCCATATTCTGAAATCTCTCCACAAATGCTTTGACCGACTCTCCCTTTCATTGTTTTGTTGCCAGGAGAGTTGGCATGGTAACCTCCGAGTCATCTTTGAAGAAGCGTGTGAAGAAAGTTTCTCCAAATCACCCCAGTTTTTGATGGAGTCTTCGGGGAGCTTCATGAACCATTCAAAGGTGAGTCCCTTCAGAGTGCCGATGACCAAACACGCCAAGATGGCATCATTTGCTACTATGTTCCCTGTCTGGGACTTGAAGTCGTAAATATGTTGGTTCAGTGACCTTTTGCCATCAAATGCCTGTAGGGTTGGGGCTCTGAATTGGGAGGATATGGGACAAGATCCCATTCTGCCGGTATGGCCGGACCACTCCTGCTTCTTGGAGGCCTTTCCGATTGGTGAGAGCTTCCAGACGTTGTTCTAGTTTATTCATTCTTTTAGAATGAGTGCCCTCGTGCTCTGGATTGCCTCCCTCTTCAGATCAAAACTTAGAGGACTCGGAATTGGACTGTTTCTCCTCCTCTATGTGCACAGAAGATGAGCTTTTCCTTCCTACTGCTTGTCTTTAGACTTTTTAGAAGAAGTTTTGGCCTTCGACTTCTTCTTATCTTCAAGCAATTGTGCAAGTATCTACTTGAGGGTATCGATAAATTCTTGTTGGGCGTGAATCATATCGAATTATTCTCTCTTGACCTGGGCTTGCTGTTCTAAACTCTGGTCGTCTCCTCAGGAGTGTTTTCCATATACGCGAAGGCTTCCTTCTCTACAGAAGAGTGGAGGCCTGTGATTCCGCGATGGCAGAGTGTGATTCACTTACTTCAATGCCCCGGGCTAGGGCACTGTAATCAACTGGGTGTAAATCACCTAGAGGGGGGTGAATAGGTGATGAGCTAATCTAATGGTCAGTAATGAGGAATTAAAACTTCTTAAACTAAATACCACGTATAATACAAGAGTGTAGCCGGATTCCCCATGAAGGGCTCTGAACTAACTCCTCAAGATTCCTCTAAATAAGAGTTGAGGTGACGTGTTGGCTCTCTTGGTTGAATACACGTGTTAGCAAACAATTCCCAAGCATATAACAATTAAGCTCACAATATATATCAAGCATATAAAGATGAAAGCAATATAAGCATGAAAGATATAAACAAGAGTAAGAGATAGAGAGTGAGCAATCGCAAACACAGGAGATTTGTTTCGAAGTTCGAGCACACTTGCTCTACGTCCCCGCCTTCAACACTATGAAGGATTTCCACTAAAAACGATCCCACCGGATCACTCGGTGCCGCAACACCTACAAGGCGAGTTCACACTTGAACTCCTTAGACTCTCTAGTCCCGTACACACCGCAAGCCCACTAGCTCACCGAGGCCGCACCTCAAACACCGAGTTCACACTAGAACTCGAAACACCGCGAACCTGCAAGTCCGCCTCCTCAAAGTACAAGAAAGAAGTCTTTGGTGATCACAACACTTTGATCACTTAAAAATAATCTCACAATAACACTCCTATAGGATGAATATGTCAATGGATAGCTCAAATGTTTGTGAGAAAAACAATGATGAAATGTGTGGTGAAAAACTCAAAGAAAATCACTTTTGAAAACTCTTGATAAACTCTCCTTTTGATGGAAGTATTTGGCTCAAATACAAGTGGAGAAAACTCTTAAAAGATGTAAGAAAAACTGGTGCAAAACCCACTTGAAAATCTTGTTGAAAACAGTCCACAAACCCCCCATATTTATAGGCTAAAGAAACTAGCCGTCGGGGCAAATTTTCAGCCCTGACGGCTGTCGGTCGACCGGCCCGGTCAATCGCCAACGGTCAGATTTCTGACTATTGGGGTATCGGTCGACCGGTCCGGTCGACCGCTACCTGGAACAGAGAACAGAGCTCTCTGCCGGTCGACCGGCCCGGTCGACCGGGGCTTTTCAGAGAGCAGAAGCTCTCTGCGGTCGACCGGCCCTCCAGCAAGAACTGGCGTGCACGTCTGTACTCGGTCGACCGACTTCAAGCTCGGCCGACCGGTCCGGTCGACCGGCAGAAGCCAGGTCAGGACATTTTTGGGAAAAGAAAACTTGGTATTTTGGCTTTGATAAAATCCCATAAAATCATGAAAAATCTACAAAAATAGGTTCAATATTATACTTTGATAAACAAACATATTTGAGCAAAATCAAGACATGTTATAAACAATTGAACTATTTTTGTAACTTAGAAATTTTGGTTAAAAACAAACTGTATTTTTCCAAAATTCGTTTTTCCAAAACTTCTCCAAATACAAAAACAAGATATTTTGAACACTTTGAAAGCCTAGAGTGTATGGATATGATCCACTACACATACATGGTGAAATATCTATATTTTTGACATTAAACACTAAACATGATTTTGGTTAAAGACATGTATACTTTGAATTCCAAAAATCAAACCGGTATTTTCCAAAATGAAAACTCTTTTGTATTTTTCAAAATAAAAATTATTTTATGAAAACTCATCTAAATCAAGAGTGTGTGTGTGTGTAAGATATACTTGAGCAATCCACCAACTCTTCTATCCTTTACATTTTATCTAAAAACAAAATCTTATAAAAAACAAACTTAGACTCAAGTCTTGATCTTGAAAGGCTTCACTTGAAGTCTTCTCATCTTCTTGACTTGGTCCAAACTTGATCCAAAGAGCTAGACTCCTCTTGAGTATTTGATGTGGTCTTGTGCACAAGCTCTTGAATCAAACTGTGCTAGCTCCAAAATTTTACTTTAAATCCTTTGTTGAAGCTACACACCAACTAAGATCTTGATCACAAATCTGAAACTAATTAAACACAAGATCATTAGTACTATAACTACATGAGTTGATCATCATCAAAACTAGAGTGATAGGCCTTTGGGCCAACACTGGGGCTACCACGCCAGTTCGAGTGCGGGTATGGCAGTACACTCCTTCTGGTTCGTCAGACTGACTGCCGATTATTTTTCCCTACTTCTGCTTAGTGTAGTGCTTGGACCTACCATGTTTGCAGTGACTTCGAGGTACTCCGTGTCAGAAAGGTTTCCCTTTTGTGGGAACGACGCCTTTTGGCTGATCGGGAGGTTGAGGTTAATCATCTGAATACTGGCTACTTGCTCACATGTGAGCTGCAGCGACATTCTGAGAGCATTGCTGTGATGAGCCTTTCACAGCAACATGATGGAGCGATCTGATTAGCCCTCCTTTTCTTTTTCAAATAATCCCTGAGATAGGGGATCAAAGAGATTAGCCTCGGGTCTTCGAGGGCTTTTCAGCTTCTGAGAGCCATTCTTGCGTTGCAACTCTGAAACGCGAGCACACATTCTTTAGAACGGACGCGGCTCTCGCGTTTTGACTTTGAACACTGGTCTCGTGTATCTGTTGAGAAGAGACACGAACCTCACGTTGCTAATTGTCGCATCTGTCTAGCGACACTTGAGAAACATGGACCTTCTGAATCCCACTTTCTGTTGTAGAGATGCGGGTCTCGTATCTCTGAGAAGAGGCACGGACCTCGCGCTGCTGAACGTCATGTTTGAGAGGTGAAGTCTCAAAAACGCAAGCCTTTTGTGGCTTCGCATTTTAGTTTCCATATGCGGACCTCGCGTGTCACACCCCGCTTCCCAAAATACGCTGGAGCAGAGACGCGACACGAGTCGGCGATGTATATACGCAAAGAAAATACCTCACGTATACGCGCTAAGCCTCAAGTTACCCGAAACAAGCTATAATATAAAACTATAATGAATCATGATTACTGCAATATCACATATAAGCCTCCACGCATGATATCATATAAATGAAGAACTGGAATAACAACTGAATCTGATATATCGAGAATAAGGAAATAACAGGAAGATAAGAGAGATGAGAATACCAGAATCAGAGAGAGAGACTCCAGCTCCTCGCAATATGTATGGTCTCATCCAACACCTGAACAATAGAAACAAGCGTTCAATATCTGGACATACAAATCCAGGGTCATCAGAAAGATACCTAGGGAGTGTGTGTGTGTGTGTGTGTAAAGAGGAGTGCTCGTGCATATAAACAATGTGCACGGAATAATAAGATAAACTGTAGACATAAGGTAACTAAATAACATGATAAACAGGAAATTGAAAGATAACTGAATAACGACATGTATGAAGATAAAAGGCAACTATCACAACTGTAAACAAGCAACTGATGTCAACATGTGTAAACTAGCATATGTCACTAATCTGGTTGGTTTTATTAACCTAACTAATGTAGTACTTAGCTGTGTCCCATACCACAGCCGTTTTCCCACATATCAAACAAAGTTATCGTTGGTGTAACTGCCCGTCAATGTAGTGCATGTGTTTTGGAAGGGTACCATGTATGCCCGGTATCACGGTCTAACACCCCTGGCGCTGAATCAGGACAAGCCGCAAGGCTCTAATAACTGAAGACCCAACCCCACACGAAAAGACAACTAGTGTGGAGACGTAATCCGGGCATAACCCTAACAACTGACAACTGAATAACTAGGTAGCCAGTACTACCTTGGTTCCCCATGGTTGGAACCTATAACTCGGTACCATAATAAGTCCTTCCAAAATACACGACATGCATCATCAGGCAATTACCCCATTTCCCCGGGTTATGGTGTCTTTTATCAATAAGCAATCAATGTGAGTTATTATTAAAGAGTAATTGATATCTCCAATAACTTCTGATGTCAATACTAGCTGATAATTTGACAACTGACAACTGATATCTGACAACTGAGTAGCTGACAACTAATATATGAGACTGAAATAGAATACTGGAGATATAGCCACTAACAAAAAGGTGTCACTAACAACTGGTAACTGGTACCGATACCTGACAACTACTATAAACTCAGAAATACATCATATGATCACCAACAACCAATCTCACCAATAACTAATAAAGTGAAGACTGCTATCAGATAACTCTGAAGTATAAGATCACCGATATCGAATAGATCCCTATCACAATAGTTCTATCTCTATTAACTGAAGTAATCAATAACTAAACATGAAGCACATGATATATCCTCGAGATCAACAAGTCAACGGATACCGAAATCATAACGAGGTAAGGGATCATCCTCAAACAACATATGGTCTAGAATATCTACTTCTGATACTCAATATCAACAAAAAATATCATCTAAATAAATCCCAAATGCTCACAACTATAAATCCAGCTACATCAAACCTATCTTAATGAGTTCAAGATCCGATATAAAGGATGTAAATTCTAGATTAACTCAACTCAGGATCAATCCAAATCACAATCCAACTTTCCTCACAACTAAGACCGAATCCAGAATAATAAACAGTAAGAGCTAACAAGAATACTAATATCCTGGTGACAAAACATCGAGTCCCGAAAATGTCTAACATCAACTACATCTGATCTATAATCTGTGGTATCTCTAAACCGTCTCATATCGATATAGAAACGTCATATCTACTTGTCCACAATATCCAAAAGTGTTCCGGTTGGAATAATCACCAAATACATGAATGTCAAATTTGCTAACTAATACCAATTATATCAACCTCAAGATCGAGACGAGTCAAGTCACAGTTTAAGGTGCATCAACACTAGGCGTAAGCCAATAATGACAAACTACCAACACATGAAATAATACTGATACAAGCTCCTATCAATTACATAAATAAAGTGAATAATCACATATGTCTCATGAAGTGGTACAAGTAATCAAACTGGTAAATATAACAGAAATTCACATGAAATGATAAGAGTAACATGTAAATGCATATTGACAACAGTAAATACACAAGAACAAACACTCACATGAAATGACGCTATTTCGGAACCGAATCGCCGTCTGGTCTTCACTGTACGAACCGGTAATGTTCTACGGATCATCCTATGGATTAGTCTTCGAATGCCTATGTATCAGGCTACAACAAGCACGCATCCGAATCGGGTCCGGATCTCACCAAACGAATCCGAAACATTGCAACACGCAACCAAACACATGAACTCACACAAGCATACCCTTGTACACGTATACACTCCACAACATACACGCATAAATATACGTGTACACCCGTATATATATACGTATGCAGGTATACACACATATATACATATACCCATACACACGAGCACTCACGCACACACATAACACTAACACACACACGCTAATGTAATTAAACACCTATTAATACCTATATATACATGCATATACATACACACCCATCCACGCATATACATTATGCACCAAATACACTCACGAACACACACAAACACACATATACTCTTCCCAATTATTACAAGTTTACCCTTATACTTATAAATGCACTAATCTCAGGGCGATTTGCAGTGCGCCGACGGAGGCTCCGCGGAGGGGGCGGAGGATGTCGTTGGATAGAAGATCTCACCGTGAAGGGCACGGATTCATTCGCGCTCGCCAACGGTGATCAACGGCAACCCACGGAGTGACAAAAAATGGCATCCCATATATAAACATTACCGTACACATTCACAACCAAACACCCAAAGCATTCATTAATATACTTCATGTAAAATACAAACATAATCATCATCAATAGCATCATGGTTAACACAAAGAATACCTCAATTATATGAAGAGAGAGGAGGGGGCTCATGCATGGTGGAGGAGGTGCAGGTGGAGCTCGGCCAATGGAGTGCTTGGACTGTCGTTGTTGGTTGGTAGGGAGGGTGCGCAAGGAGATAGCCACGGCCTGGATGGGGGCGTTGCATGGCCTGGATAGGGGCTGCATTGTCGTGGTTCACCGGTGGAGTTGGAAGCCCAGCTGTGCACAGAGAGGGAGAAGGGGGCGGCCTGTTGTTTGGTTGATGAAGAAGGCGGGGCGGCTGATCATGGCTCACGGCCTCGGGTGCGCCAGGAAGGAGCTCCGGGCCAATGAAAGGGCTATCGACCTGCGCAACCAGGAGCGGGTCGAGGATGAAGGGGTGAGATGCCAGCTAAGGGGGCAATTGTGCCTAGATCTTTGCTGCTGTTGTGGTGGGCGCGGCCAAGGCGCTGGAGGTTGGGGCTGCCGCGGAGTTGCCGGCGGCTACATGAAGAAGGAGGGGATCCGAGCTTGGGGCTTGTGTGGCGGTTGTAGATGGAAGGGATGGCGCAGCAGGCTTGAGGGAAGAGTTTAGGGAATTATCATTAGGTTTAATAATTAGGGTTAGGGTTAATGTGATGGTTTAAATAGAATTTAGATTAATGGGTAAAGGGTTATTGGGTATGGATTTCGTGTACGGGCTAATGGATAAAGGAAAATGGATTAGGCAATAAGATAGAAAGGAATAGAAATAGGAGAATATGGAAGTAGGCTAGATAGGATGTGCTAGGCTATAATGAAAATGAAGAAATATTATTAATAATAAGAATAATAACAATACTAATAATATTAAGAATACTAATAACAACAACAATAATACAAATAACGATACCAACTACTACTAATAATGATTAATAAAGATAAAAATAATAATGGTTAACAACAACAACAATAATAATTAGTAGTAACAACCATAATAACGACAACACTAATAATAATAATGCTAATAATTACTATTTATCAAAATGAAATAATAATAGTAACAATTTCTACCAATATAACAATTAATATTAATAATATTTTAAAGACAAATAGATATTTAATATCTCAAGATAATTTGTAAATTTAATATGAAAATAATTACAAGAAGGGGAACAATAAATTAAGTTGATTAATAAAAATAATAAAATAATTAGTAAAACAAAATAAATATTTAGAAAAATAAAAAATACAATATTTCTAACTAGAGATATTACATCGTGCGTCTTATGTAACTCAGAAGAGATGTGGGCTTGAGCCTCGCGTTCTGTATCTGTTGGACAGATAGTTGTTCCAGCTCCTTGCGTCTGTAGTTGATGCGCGTGTCGTCTCTGTCAATATTTGGCGTTCCGGTTACGCCGTATGGGTTATTGGGAACCCCTGAAAACCTGGAGTTGAGGAAGAGGACGGGTGTGGCCGGGTTGACCGTCAACGTTGTTAACCTCACAGATCTCGTGGGAGACGTTGACGCGGGCCTTACGTATGATACGACCGGCCATGATGTTCTCTGCACAGACCACATTCGGGGAGGCCTCCGAAGGGACCCGAGAGCGGATCTCTGAGAAGACTTTGCGGTACTGCCGCGCCCTGGGGCTCTTGGAGTCAGAAGAGAGGACCTCTTCATACTTTGCCTGTTTTGAATTCCATGACAAGCGATTCGACCATTCTTCCCATGCAGGTGACGTCACCTTACGCCATGACTTGCTCATCAGTAGAGAAAGTAGTCCCCAACGGAGTCGCCATCTCACTTTTAGTCTAGAAAAAATTTAGAGGATCGTAATAAAATTTTCTTAAATTAAATGAAAGATTACAACAATCTCAAAATCCTGATTACAAGAGAGAGAAGATGTTTAAACTCAAATCTTCTCTTTGTTTAATGCTGGGTTTTTGATGCAGCGGTGGAAAGTGAATCTTATTTTTCGTTGACTGAGTGAACGTCACAATCTTCTGGGAATTTTCTCTTCGGACTATGAATGGAGTAGCACAGCTCATGTCCAATAAAATCTCAAAGAGACTCGAGGCAAGAATAAACTTGTACTCAGCAAGTTGTTTAGAAGAGTTGAACTCTTAAGTATTTCTTAGCTAGACGCCTTGACCAAATTCTTCAAAATTCCCCTCTTCAGTAGCAAACTGAGATATTTATAGGGGTTTCAGGGTAAAACTGTCCCCTAAAAATCCTCCATAATGGGGTTAACTCCCTCATTACATGGGCAGTAATTGACCAAGTAATAAGTGTAGTTAAAACTGAGACGTAGAGCTTCTCTGTAGTCGAAATGCGGGCTTCGAGCCTCACGTTTTGGATGCTGACTTCGAGCCTTACTAGACGCGGGTTTCAAATTCTACGAGACGTGGGCTTCATCCTCTGCGTCTTGAGATTATAGTGATATCGATACGCGGGCTTTGAATCTCGCATCTTGGTGCTGTAATAATGCAAAGACGCGGACAAAGAGTCGCGTCTTGATTATTTCTGTGCAGTTAGGATGCGGGCTTCAACTCTCGCGTCTTGGTACTGTACTGATGTTAAGGCGCAGGCTTCATGCTCTGCGTCTTGGTATTACACGAGTGGCTATAATTAGCCTCTCGTCTGGATATAGACTCTGTTCTCTGATGACTTGTCTTCAGTGATTTTTAGATAGTCTACATACAATTCTATTTTCGAGTTTTTTTTTATTTTGAGTTACTTTATTTTTGATTTCCTTTTAATAGTTGTAATCCAACTTTAATTAGGAATTTTAGTTTTTAAAAGTTAAAATTGTAATTCTATTTTGATTAAGAGTTTTAATTTGAATTGTATTCAATTTTGTAAAAGCTTATAAAAGGATTATTGTATCAAATAATATGCAATGAGAATTATTAGGAAGAAAATTTCTCAAAATTATGCGAGTTTGTGATCTCGCTATAATTTTCTCTGTGTGGGAAACGCTTAAAGAAATTCTAGATTAGTGGTAGTGTGAAATCCTAACTAACTTATTCCCTTGCCCTACCTTTCTTTCTTCCTCAAAACCCTAAATCTAATTCTAATCCTATTCCCAAAACTCTACCCTCTCTCCTCTTTCTAATTTCAAACCCTAAGTCTAAAGTTCTCTATCTTTACCACAAATTATTTTTATAAAAACAAAAATCCTAGGAAACAATATTGCTATAGTGTCGAACAATACTACTATAGTGCCATACAGTACCTGCTATAGTGTCGAACAATACCTGCTATAGTAACCAAATCGCTACAGTAAAAACAGACCACGTGAAGTGTTCAAAGCTCGTTTCGAGCCGTAACTTTCACATCATGCGTCTGTTTCAGTTGATTTTTGAAATGTTGTATTTGTAAAAAAGAGCTCTATACATCTACACTCATCACATGACACTGAGGTCTGACATGATCCTCAGTAGGTACGTTCTTATCTTAATCAGTTATTTTGAGTCTGATAATTAATCTCTGATTTTTTATCAATTTAACTATTATTTACCAAAAATGAGATTGTGCGTGTCTTCTTGTCTTTGAATTCAGTGGCTTTAATATTGATCATAGAATCTTTTGCTACATAATATATTATCTTTAATTGATTCTCGATTGAAATTGGAGTAGTCTGTGCATGTTATTTTGATTAACTCATATCTGCGTTATTAGTTTCAATCCTTTCCTACTAACGATCGTTTCATGTTGGTGAAGCATGATTGATTATTTTATTACTGATTTTCATACACGTATACATATTTCGCATCATTTTGGTCTCAGAACCATGCCCCATATTTTAGACAAGATGTGTAAAAGATCCCCAAGAATGGATTGGGCCTAGGCCACCGCTTATGTGGGACGAGGGACATGCTGCCGGTGTATGGGCTAATTGGCTTCCTCCTCCTCTGTGATGACAGGGAGGCTCGAAAGAGGTTGTGACTCTTTGTTCGAATGGGAATGTTTTTAGCATAATGCGAACAAATAGTCTCGCATCCGTTAGACTTGGGGATAATCTTGGATATATTAAGTGTTTGGGCTACTCCACCTAATGAGTTGACCTTTTGAGATGGTGCCCCAAGCCTTATAAGTGGTATCAAAGCGTAGTTAGACAGGATTTGCATATTAGTCACATTTACTTACTTGCTTGCATTTAGTTAGATTTTATTCAAAAACAAAACAAAAATTTCAAAATTCAAAATCCAACAAAAATCTTTCGCTTTCACATATCGTAGGCACTTGCTAGGAAAGTTTATCACTTGTATTTTAAAAAAAAATTTGCTTCTTGCATATAGTTTAGATTCTAAATCGAAAACCAAACAAAAAATAAATTTGTTTTTCATATTGCATCTAGTATTCATGCATTGCATGCCAACTATAGTGTCTAGCGAAAATCCTACACCACCATTATGGATGTCTTAACTTTTGATGGTTGTCAAGATTATTTTGGTCATTCAGATCCTCATATTTTTTGGTTTGGTTACAATGCATGGATATGTACTTCAGGTGATATTCACGTTCTGAAGCTAAGAAAGCCAAGTTCGCTATCACAAAACTGACCGATCAAGCTAGTCAGTGCTGGACCAACATAGTGAAACTGCATGTAGAATGTGATCAAGAACCAATTGATACATGGGGTAGAATGAAGGATGAACTGAAAGGTAAGTATGTGCCACTACATTTCTACAAGTTTAGACTCTTCCCATATGTTCAACCCTATAGGTCTATTATACTTTCATCCCCACAGGCCAAATTCACTTCCTCAAATCAAACCATGGAGTCTCAACCAACACTTGATGATATCATGGTTAAAATTCATAACCTACTCCAAATCATGAATTTTTCCAATTAAAAATTAAAAAGTAGTGTTTCTTGTATGATCCCCACAGTTAATGAAGTCAAAAAAAAAAAATTTGATAACAATAAAAGTAAGAACACTGAAAAAGACTTTTCAAAAATTAGTACCACAACTAAGTGTTACAAATACCAAGGTAATGGGTAAGTTGTTACTAATTGTCCAAACTCATTTAAGATTGTCATCAATAATAGAGTTCTCATTGAAACAAAAAAGCTTGATAGCACTATTTCTCTGAAAGTCACTCTTTTGATTAAGCAGTTTACTGTCACCCGTCCTTTTCCTTTCTCAGCTCTACTGTCAACACCACCTGCTTAGCCTCTTTTACTGTTGACCCCTGTTGTCGTTACCTGTTTTGGTCACCAACTCATTCCTCCCCTACTGCCGACACCATCATCTTTTCTCTTATGGCCTATGTTAGATACTAAATTGAAAATTTTCACAGACCTTATCTCCAGATCCGATCAGTATAAAGTCATTGAGTTTGCATCACCAGTTGCATCATCTTTTGCATCAACGTGCACACAACACACGATGAAACCAGTTATAAAATTGCACAAAACAGTGGCAACCATAGGATCAGAGCTAATGATAAGAATAAATTAAATACTTTTAATGTTGGTAATGTTCAAAAGTTGCGCTTGTAGTTCTGATCCATTTCAAATCTTGATGAAATTAAACGATAATATATATGTTATAGATCTTCTTATAGATTTTGACATCAGTTCTACTTTCAATATTGACTTCTTAGTAGATTATAAAGGTTTTGATGTTACCCACTTGTTGACGAGCCTTTCCATAGCCTATTCTCGAAAGCTATTTTCTTTCACCATTATCAGATATTTTACTACATACAACATGTCAAGTTGATAAATTCTTAGATGATAAAATTATCAGTATCCAAGATGGTGAGATTTGAAGAAATCTGATTTGTTAGACAGAAAAAGTACAAATTAATGATGCATGGCTAAACTGAAGTGAACTTCGAAAATTGATCATGAAATTTTAAAGCAGTATGAAAGCACGTCTAACTCGACGGATTCGAGTTCTCTTCAATACGAGGAGAATGATGAGAACATCAAGCCACGTGTATGACACGTTTTTCACCAGTGGAGAAGACGCCTTATTTCAGATTCCCAGTAGCTGTAGAATTCTATTTTCTAGTTTTTTTTTATTTTGAGTTTTTTATTTTTGATTTTCTTCTGATAGTTATAATCCCATTTTGATTGAGAATTTTAATTTCTAAAAGTTGAAATTGTAATTCTATTTTGATTAGGAGTTTTAGTTTGAATTGTATTCAATTTTGTAAAAGTTTATAAAAGGCCTCTTGTATCAAACAATATGCAATGAGAATTATTATGAAAAAATTTTCTCAAAATTATGTGAGTTTGTGATCTCTTTATAATTTCTCTCTTTATGTGTGAAACCCTTAGAGAAACCCTAGATTAGTGGTGTGAAACTCTAAGTAGCATATCCTCTTGCCCTATCTTTCTTTCTCAAAACCGTAAACCTAATTCTAGTCATCTTCCCAAAATTCGACCCTCTCTACTCTTTTTAATCTCAATCCTTAATTCTAAAAATCTCTATATTTAACACAAATTCTTTTCACAAAAACAAAAATTTCAGGAAAACAATATTGCTACAGTGTCAAACAATACCTGCTACAGTAACCGAATCACTACAGTAAAAACAGACCCCATGAAGTGTTCAAAGTTCATTTTCGAGCCGTAACTTTCACATCCTACGTATGTTTCAGTTGATTTTCGAAGCTTTGTGTTCATAAAAGAGAGTTGTACACATTTACACTCATCACAAGACACTGAGGAGTGATGTGATCGTCAGTAAGTACGTTTATATCTCAATCAGTTATTTCGAGTCTGATAATTAATCTCTAATATTTTATCGATTTAACTGCTATCTGCCAAAAATGAGATTGTGTGTGTCTGTTTATCTTTGAATTCAATAACTTTAATATTGATCGTAGAATCTTTTGCCGCATAATATATTATTTTTAGTTGATTTTTGATTGAAATTAGAGTAGTTTGCGCGTGTTATTTTGACAAATTATTAATTATTGCGACACCCTAGTTTTTTAGAACTAATTCAAATTTCTCCTCGATATTAAGGGAATTATCGAACCAAGCGTGAAGGAATTCCTAGACAGTAGCGCTCAAGAATGATTATCGTGTGGTCAAAGGGACAAAGTGGTCACGCGCTAACCAGACTCCTTCCGGCACACTTTCTCATAATCTTAAAAGAGAATTCTTGTAATTTTCATTTACTTATTTTTAAACTTTTCAAGTTTAGTAAGTTTTCCCCCAAACACATTCAATGTAAAACAATTAATAAGCATAGATATGGTCATATTTATTACTACTATTTGTATTATTTTTTTAAGTGCATAGCTCGTGCTTAATATTCTAGTTTTATACAATTTTTTGTAGGATTGGGATCAATATTTTTTTTTGCCCGATTTATTAATTGGTTAGGTTTGAATTTAAGTTAGTCTGAGGAGTATTGATAAATTATAACCTTATAAATTTTCAATCTCAATAATGAACATAAAAAGTGCAACATCAATTTTAAGGTTATTTATTTTTTATTTTTTTTGAGAAAGGCGTGTAGGCCTAGTGCACATCATGAATCACAACAACAGCTTTAATGCAACTGCTAGTAGCCTTTATTGGTAGCCTTTGTATGACGTGAGTGAGCCTCCATGAACCGTCTAGTTGAGCCTAGTGGCCTTCGTACTACATAAAGTCGAACTGTTGTGTAATACGCCTCTTAATATACCTGCAATTTAGTTTGATAAATCCCCTCGCCTACTGCGGATGATAAGATTCAAACCCACAACCTCCCACAAGGGAAAGAAAAGAAATACGCTTGGCTCGCTGGTAAATATGTGGGAGTGGGTTGTGTGAAATCTCAGATTCGAGACTGGCCACGAATGTATATGTATAAAAAAAGGCATGCTCACTTACCAATTTTAAGTAATTAATAAAATGTAGATAGTAATGTTATGCTTGTCCACATATCTATTTGGATTCTTCAATTATATACATGATTAGAGTAGATAATTGTATCATGCAGTCGCGCTTGTCAAAATCATGAGATTCTAATTTGTTAAAGAAATTTCTTTTCATGATATTTCTAACTAAATTGTAATTAAGAACTCTCTATGAAGTTTCGGCAGATAATTGTATTCAGTTAAAACTCTAATTTCTATAGAATTATTTGTGGAAAGCTTTCATGCACCATCATTTTGTTCTCACAGAATCCTTTTATTCTCAAAGAATCAATTTGTTCTATTCTTAAATTACAATTACACCGTCTAAGATTAAGCATAGAAAAACCCTAATAGAGTGTCTCTGATTCCACACGATCACGCAATCTTATCAAATCATATCAAATTAGAGTTTCAATAACAAAAAGAGAATTAATCGCTAACTAATTACGTGATGATTAAAGAATCTTGTCAAGTAGAATCTCAATCAAATCAAAGCTTTAGAAATTATAATCCAACAGAATAAAATTGATGGGTAAAACTAACTTTATTGTGTCAATTTTCAAAATTAATAATAATAAAAAAAATAAGTTATAAAGTTAGGTCTTACGGCTAAAAATAAAATACTGTGACAAAATGATATATGCTCTAGTTCACCGATCTTCACACTCAATTCAACACCAGCCAGTGACAGTCTTGTTTCGACTATTGTTACTTGTGGTGTGTAGAAGCGTCGGTCTCTTTAGATATTGTGAACCTGTGGGTTGACTTATGGGGCTAACAACGGCCGAGTCAAATGATGCCGAGGCGAAACCCGACCCGACCCGATGAGAACTGAGCGATGCGCTGGGGGCTGCTGCTGGCGGCGGACGCCCTTTTTCTTTCGCCCCCTGCGCCCTAAGGGCAGTATTGTAAATTCGTAGCAAGGGCCGGGGCAGCTGGGGGAGGGCGAGACCAGCATAAATAGGTGGTCGGGGCTGGCGATCAGTTTCACAAAGGCAACAGGAGAGGAAACCACAAGAGAGAGGATCAGATCAAGATCAAGACCGGCGCTTGAGATCGAGAATTTGCGTGGGGCGAAAGCCATTGTTTTTGGAAAGGAAAGAGCGAAGGCCAGCAAGCAAGGAATCTCGTCTCGTCTCGTTTTGTAAATTATAAATTAATCAGCTGGAAGAAAGGAACAAGATCTTTAATTTTTTTTTTTTTGATCATCAAAGAGAGGGAGACACAGAGAGGGGCATCACCTCTGTGTTCGCTGTTGAAGAAAGAGGAGGCGTCGGGCTTAGATCGCCGGCGGTCGGATCCAGGTACTGAAACCCTAGCTTTTGATTTCTGTATGTTTTTAGGTTGCTTTATCGTCCGAGATCCTCTGTGTTGGGGGAGGGGACTGATGAAAACGGCTAGGATTCAGCCACTCCGATCTCCATGGGATTCGCCGTTCTTGTTCCAGGAATCGGTCTTCTTTTGGATTTGGGACTGGTTTTGGGATCTCAATGAACAGGCAAGGGTGAAGAAGAGGAGGAGAAGGCGGCGGAGGACTTTAGGGTTGGTCGATCTGTTTAGGGATTATTACAGGTTTTGATGATGAAGATCCAAGCAGGAAAGGTCTGATTTCTTCTGAAGATCAAAGCGGTCGATCTTCAAGAAGCTGGCTTTGGATCAGGTTTTTGTGCATGTCCTGGCTTTGGATTCATCCATGGTTCCAGATGAAGAGCCGTGTGGCCTCGATCTACCAATCTCTGATTTCTAGGTCTTGGATTGGGATGGGACCTGCTGCTTGCATCTCCTTTCTACTGGGAGGGAGAGATCCTTGCTTGTTCCTCTAGAAAGAAAATTAGGGTTTGCAACTTGATGATTTGTTATACGGATGATTCACCTTTCACATCTTCATCCTGTTGCTATTGGGAATGGATTTTGCAGCCTTAAGCCTTTATATTACTAGGTCCCGTCATCTGATCCTGCTCATCTTCCCTCGTTTAGAGGAGATCAGCTGTTTTCACGATTCTCGGCTTTCAAGTTTCAAATTGAGGATGAATTTCTGCATCTTTTTTCCTAGCCTCCTGGTTTTTTAGATCTTTGGACCAGGATTAATTTCTGGATATCAGATCTGATGATTTTTGTCGGTGGTTTTGTTGGGAAGTTTCTGGATGACATTTGAATTATTATTATATTCTTAAAAGAGGAGGAAACGGGCTAGGTAAGTGATCATCGAGCGGTGCTCCTGATGGATTGCAGGATGGAAGAACCCTTGCCTACTTTTTGCTTGTACCAACAGTTCCCTGCCAATGCTTCAAGGAATTAAGCTTTGTGTTGTGCTGTTTGTGTTGCTTGAAGTCTTGCATTATTCTGTTAGGTTAGCTCCATGAAACTTTAAAATCTTCAATTCACACTTCCAGCATGAATCCTAAGATTGCTGGCATCATCTTTTCTAAGGCCTTTACTTGTTTGGTTTGGTGTCAAGAATGTAAATTTGGTTGAAGTATACTATTTTAAAGCACTTCAGGTATTATCCTGAGTTTGTATGGAATCCTCATTTGTAACTTATTTTATTTCGGCAGGCTTCCAGCTGTTTTGGATCTGGCAAGGTGATTGGGTTCAAGTTCCTTATTTCAAAGCGGTAGAAAGATGATGAGGGAGTTGAGTCAATGGTAGGTTCAGCAATCTCTTCTAATTAATGTGTGGCTTATAAGTACCATTCATATGCACGTTAACATAATGATTCTGCAGATTGTATGTTGTGCTTGATGTGCATCCTATTTGAAATGGCATTAGTTTAAAGGGACCGTGTTATTCTGATATTCCTTCACTCAAGTTAGGATATGTTTTGAGCAAGGACCTTAGTTACAATAAAATTGGACAGAAAGGTGGCATCAGTTTTTTAGGTTCTTTATTCCATTTGGGTAGAAAGGTAACATTTGGATTGAAAGCTTGGATAAGTTGAAGGAGGACCGGTATTCCCAAAGTGATTCAATTGGATGAAACCTTACAGTATATATTTGCTGGTTTTGGCTTAATACTGTTCTTAACCTCTGTTTTTTTTACTTGTATCCACACACTTTATCTATGCTTTTCAGGAGAATATTTTAACTGATCTAGCATGGTAAATTAGGAGTGGGTTACTCCTAAAGGATCTTGCTAGACATATTTGCATGATATTTTACACCATAGCAGAATCTTTATATTTTTAATCTAGTTCTTATAAGTACTTGATGGTTTTTCAAGAAGCTGTAATAGATTGTTAATGTGAATGTTCTTTAAACTAATAATATTATATTTAATGTTGTAGATCCGTTTCTGTGCTTGTACCAAGAGTTCCTACTCTATTCAGAATCTTAAGCATCGAGAAAGCTCGAAGTCCTGCAAGAGCTGCGGTGGCAAAATACCGGTTGATGGGCGAGGAGGTGCCCAGCAAGGAAGCATGCTGAGCAACGGAGGTTTGGAACTATCAAGTGTTATTGACCCCCATTTGAACTGGAAGAAGGCATCGAATGGAAGACAGAGGGCTGTAAGGAGGGCAAGAACTTCATTTACAGGGGCCAATGGAAAGAACTCTCCTGCAAAAGCTTGAAATTGAGCAAGGATTTCACAGATAAAGATTCAAAGAGCACAGGAGACATGCTGGTTTCTGAATCTGAGAAGGTCTACCCTTGTGATATACTTCTGACTGTATGCCACTGCACTGAAACGTGAAATCTTAAGATGTGATTCCTTATATATTTATTTTCTGCTTGCAGGTTGGTGTAAGTATTCTCGGAAGGCGCTTTAGTGATGCTGTGGGTAGTGTTCCTATAAAGAAGAGGAGGTTCCTGTTAGATCACTCCCCATTGCCTCCGCTCTGTTCATCCTCATACTCTGATGATTCAGGCAATGCTATGGAGAGACAGATTACTTCATATCAGCCTGCCATGCTAAATGCAAAACAACATTCTTTTGATTTTAACTCTGGGTCACTGTTTGGACAAGAAAGGAACTCTGGGTTTGAAAAAACTGATCCGGAGGGGGCAAATGAGAAGATTTGTGATGCTGCAGATTTTTCGGGCATATCTATATTGGCTGCTGCTGCTTGTGACACTAACATCGGGGGTGAACTCCTGAATGTTGAGAGTTCACTTTCAAAAGTACATCTTTTAGAAGTCCGAGGATTTAACAAAGAGAATGCCAAGTTAGATTTATCACCACATGAAAAAGAGGAAGCACAACCTCATACTTCTGAAGATTTGGTTGGCAGAACTGATTTACCTTTTGAAGTATCTTCTTCATCAGCCTTGCCTAGTAAGGAATCAAATGAAGTCAAGTCTGATGGGTCATGCAATCTAGAAACCTCTGTAAATTCATCACAAAACGTTCCAAATAAAGCAACAGAGTCTTCCTCCCGTGATGTAAGGTTTCACTGGGATCTGAATACTGCGGCGGATGCATGGGAGAGTCATGAAGAAGTTTTAAATTCTGACCGAGAGGCTACTCATGTGAGTAAAGATGCAGATCACAATGAAAAACTGGGGAATGCGGAACCATTTATGGATCAGGTGGGGTTTGGAGATACAAAAACTGTGCCAGTAGATGATTCACAACTTGTTGATAATAGGGATCATTGGAGTGGCAAGCAAAAAATGCTCTGTGCATCAGAGATGAAGACTGAATTGAAACCTGACATCTCCAGTGATAAATCCCCTGCAGATTCTAAGGAAAGTAAACCTTTATTTTCTAATGATGGGGATTCCCCAGCTGAGTCGCTGCATTTGACGGAGGCTAACATTGATGTGGTAGATGTTTGTGAAGAAACAAAATCCTTGAGCATTAAGGATGAGAGCCATTTTCTTTCTGGTGGTGCAGTTTCTGTGGTGGGTGCAGTGGATTCTTCATTATGTGATGCTGTCTTAGAGGAAGGAAAAGCTGAAGCAGGAAAACTGAAGCTCATTGTGTTAACTTTCACTCAAAAGTTGAAACTGAAAACTCGCCATCTTTTCTGGTTTCCTGTGATGATACAATTGTTGACCATTCTACCAGTGTATCTGGTTCACATCATGGAATGGACAAAAGATCTCTTGAATCTGGAACTGATGTTCAAATGGAAGAAATCACACACACAAGCAGCCCTCAGGATGAAAAGCATGAGTTGTTATGCGTCAATCCAGGAGCTGTTGAAACTGAGGGAAACTCATTGGTTTATCATCTTGCAGAGAAAGGTTCTGAGGTGCTGGCTGATGAAAATAAATGTGGGAATATGGTGACGGGATGTGTGATTTCTGGTGCAAATGCACATATGAATGCATTAGATGAAACATACTCTGATAATGCTGACAAGTCCAAAGAAAAGGATGTTTGTCAGTGTGAAACAGCAGGTGTGGAAACGAAGATGGACAATACTAATACATATAATAGTGATATGGATGTTGCTGAAAGTGATGATATGGGCTCCGAGATATCTGTTTGTAAGTTTCCAGACATTAAACTTGGCAATGCTGATGCACAACCAGCTTTGAGTTCTCAAGGCGCTTGCAAAAACAACACAGATGGTTCTGCATGTAATCCTGCACAAGTTGCTTTAGAAAATCATCTTGACTCCCATTATTATCCAGATGCATCTCAGAATGGTGCAGATCAGGCACCTGGGATGGAAAAAGTTGAGTTTCTGGGTGATGATGATTCTCAGTATGAAGATGGTGAATTTAGAGAATCACTTGCAAATTGCTGGCTAGATGATGGAGAGGAAGTGGAGACTGAACGTGTGGATTATGGGTCTGATAGAGATACAGATTTCTGTGACGCTGCTTCAGATTTCTCATCTGTTAATCGACAGGTCAACAGTGTGGGGTTACTGGATGCTAGTCATGATATTCAATACAGAGAGGTGGGGAAGGACACACAAAATGCTTCTCGATTCTTTCTGAATTGTATCTCGTTAGCAAATGTTTCAGATGCTGGTTCTGGGACGAGGAATGCTGGAACTGCCACAGGAGTAACAGGTTTGCAAGGAATTTGAGAACATCCGAAAGGATAGTTCAGAAGCTAATGTCGTTGGTGATAATGGATATCTCAAAGAAGCTGATGGTGCCAGGAGATCCAGCCATTCAGCTAGTTTTAGGAAGATGTCTGGATGGGATCGGTTGCCTGGAGGTTGCAGAAGTTCTGACAATGGAGTCACGAACTCTAGACTTGGCTCCATTAACCGAAATCGAAATGATTCTTCTTCAGATCCTCGTGATTCTATGAATAGAGCTGTTGGATCATCTTTAAGGAAGGATTTGTCACCTCGAATTGAGAGGGTGCAGTCTTCTGATATCTCACACAGAAATGATAAATCCTATGTTAGATCAAGCAGGTAATTTCTTCTTTTATAACCTTTTCCATCTACTTTTTGATGTATAAGTTGATAACCTGTTTTGCTATTGACTTCATCTGTTTACATGTTCTCAGGTCCAGTGGCCACAATAGTTTTAATCTGCGAGTTGAAAGGGATAGAGATGATCCTCAGTCAATAGGAAGGAGTGGACCATCTATGCATTTGCAAGGCAGAGGTAGGGGCGATCATTGGGTTGATTCTTCTAACCACCATGGCCACAATCGGCATGATTCATCTGGTTATTATGGTTCAGCCAGTTTCTCACATCATGGTTCAAGGAATGCTGCTGCGGCTGCTGTTGCGAAGGTTGAGAGCAACGGCTTTGTTGTTGCACCTGATGGCACAATAGTTAAAGCTGGTGGTGCTGGATCTGCTGGCCACCTGACTCGACGATCTGCGAAGCCTTCCTCCCATGACCCTCAACTCTCTCCTATGGGAAGGGGATCACCAATTGAAAGAGAGAGACCATTCGGTATGCATTCAGGGCCTGGCCGGTCAAGAGAGATGAGCCCTGACAGGCCTATGTTCGCTGGTCGTGGTAAGCCTGGTAGATACGGTCCTGGAATGGATACTGCAACTCACAGAGAGAGGTATCGTGGGCCCATGCCTGATGGTATCATAGATCCATCTTCAATGCATCACACAATATCTAGCAGAGATCGTAGTTTTTCTCCGCATAGAAGGCCTTTGCATCTGTCACGGTCACATTCGAGATCACCTTCAAGGTCTAGAACTCGTTCACCCCACAGGTGGACATCTCCTAGGGCCAGAGGTGATAGTGGAATGAATGGAGGTCCTGATTTACGGTGGTGCAGCAGATCTCCAAATTTTAAGCCTGATACTCGGATGGTTAGACCACGACCTGGCCTTGGAGAACGCATTGTAAGTTATGCTTCATTATCTAGAAATCACACTTCACCACCACATGCTTCAAGATGGATTGATGGAAGGAAGGAAGCACCAGATCACTTTAGGGACTATGAGTACAGGCGATGTCCAGGGAGAAGCCCACCCCCGAGAGTTTTCTTCCGAGGCCATAGGTTGATTTGATGGATTCCCCTGGAAGTTGAAGCCAGATGAGTATTGTCGCCCTGCCAACTCTGGAAGGCTCTCTGAACTTGTTGGTTTTGGCAGAGGATCAAGACATGACGGTAAGGGTGACGACAGAAGGGATAATGGAGACAGATATGAAATGCTTCATTCTACAAGGCAGTATGTTAATGATGGCAATATGAAGCGTTTGCGGTATGACGATGAAAATGGCTTCATGGCTCAGAATCCGCGGCCCAAGTCAGAGTTTAAACGAAGAGAAAGCCCAAGGGCTTTTAACAGGAGCACTGAGAGACAACTTGGGGATTCACCTCAAAGATCTAAAGAAGAAAAAGGGCATATTAGAAATGGTAGAGATGGAACTCACAATACCAACTTCAGGTCATTTGGGGTACGAGATGGTGATGACAATGTGGATGCACAGAGAAGACCTCTATGACTGAATTTTGTATAATTCTTCCATCTGCTATGCTAATCGGAGATGCCAAGAGATGCTAACCCAATGGTTGTTTTTTGTCCTCATAGGGAAAGGCATCATAATTATGCAACTTCTACTGCTAGTGCTTGTAAAAATTTTACATTATTATTAGGACTGGAAATTTTTGTTGCGGTTTAAAGTTTTTTCTTTCTTTTTCCTCTCTTGTCACATTTTATTTCATTTTTGATGTGGGTTGATTCAAACTAGAATGCCATCTTTGTATGAGACCCACTGAGAAATGATCAATCAATGAGAAATGATCAATTAATGAATCCTTTTTTTTTTGTTTTAAGTAGATGGGTATGCATTCTTGAAATATGAACTTTTTGCAAGTGCTCATTATGCTTTGGGGAATTCAGCTTTGTGTGCAAGTTTTATTTCATTGACCCCTTCAACATTGTTGAACTTATTCTCCTTAAACTGCAATTATTTATTTATTCGTTTATTTATTGACTGCAGCTACAGAAGAGTATATGAGTAGTATTGTAAAATTTCCTGAAAATTGTTTGTTTTTCCTTATGATTTCTTGTGGGCTGTCACTTCATTCCTAATTGAATATTTTGATGTTCACGAACTCTTTACATTCTATTCTGCTGATACTGTAGTTTTTCTCATGGATAAATGGACGCAGATTTTGGCCTTGGTTCTTATTTCCTTTCTCAGTGATTGAGGCTCGAGATCTATTGGGAAACTTGGTTGATCACACCTCTAGATGTTTCCCTTAAGGAACTGTTTCTGGTGGTGCTAATTATGTTTTCTAACAAGGCATTATGCTCAGGTTGGCACAAATCATTGACATGAAGATAACAAAATCAGGTATGGATGCCTTGAGCTCTTTTAAGATGTTACTTAAACTGAAAGCTTAGCATGCATGCTTTATACATGTAGAACGGAGATTGGTTCTTGAAGCATATTGTTTAGATACTCATTTATGTTATTCTGTAATCTCATTAAATATCTGTAAAGTCACTTTTCTAAAGTTGTTTTCCTCCATATACAGGGATATTGTCCTACGAAAGAAGGAATTCAGTTTCCCCTCATGCGAGGATTCTTGGTATGGTATCTGTATGCATGTAGAATAGAGGAAATTTCTGGAAGCATACAGTGTTCGAAAGCTATTATTTTCCCCGCAATTCATTTCCATTTTTCTTATACTTCAATTGTAATGCTGTTCTATGCAAGAAGGAATTCAATTTGGCTTCGTTGTGGAAGGATAATGGTGGCTTGAAAGATGCTCTTTTTTTGGCCACAGCAGTCCTACATTTTCAAAGAGTTTCTGATCAGGTCCCTTGTGGTAATTGCTTCCTCATTCTCAAGACCATTTCTGATTGGTTTCTGCTTCTTGTCCTGTTTTCAATTCAACTATTCATTCCAGATTTTGCTGCAGTGTCAATATTACTTTGAATCTGATTAAGGTCTACTGTTAGAGGAGTGCTTGTTAATTTTGTTCTTGGACTAGTGCTGGCGGTGACCTTCTATGTATATGCTTTACTCTATTATCATATTTGTGACTGTTCCTTATTTATTTCTTTATTTATGATAGAAACAGTACAATGCTATGCAAATGTGTATCTTCTTTATTCTGCATTTGTGCTGTGATAGTAACAGGTGATGAAGTTATATTGTAAATATGGAAAAATGTTGGAAAAGGTCTGGATGACATCCTCGTCTAGTCCTCTTTATCTAAGTATAATATATGGGTTTGCTGGGATAGAGAAGGGATACTGCAGGGTATTTTGGAGCTATAATTCCTAGTTTTCTTTCTCAATAGCTGGCTTGTGCTGCCTACTGGGACCAAAGGGGAGCAAAGCTGAAGTAGTCAAAAAAAAATATTCAAAATGTGAGCATACTAATGATACGAAGACTGGATGTAGCCTAGGAATGTGAGGTCTGACATTTATTTGGGAATTGAAGCATAAGAACCTAGGAGAAGAGATAAGTCAAAACAGGGACTTCTGCACCCAAGCTCGATATGCATTGGATGGATGGATGATCTTTTACTTGATAGATATGTGTTGGATACAACCTTTTGATGTACAATATAAAATCTATTACATATTCTCAGTGTGTGCTATGTCCATGTTTTCGAGGCATATTGAATTTCTAACTGAGACTAGGACTTTAAGTTGATACGTGTATGAAGGCATTCACGATTTAGTATTTGCTGATACATTATGTAATTTGCGTTCATTTTAAGCACCTGGACAAGGGTTGTTCAAATGATTATATAATTTGAAAAGTTATATCTGATGTTTTGTGCTTCACTTAACTCTTTCTTCATTGGTCACATTTTGGATCACCCCCCATCCCGGCGCCCAAAAAAAAAAAAAAAAAGAACAAAGGGAAAAAGGAGGACTTTGTGTTCTATTTGTCATATCCTTACTGGTTGGACTCATAATATCTTTTTTTCTAAATAAAGGTTATCATAAAATAATATCTGTATTTAAATTATATTCTGGCACTTCCTTGGGCCACCTATTTAGCTTTATCCCTTTCCCTCTCCCTCAGCACCATGTTATGTGCTCAGGGACCATGTAATAGTTTCTCCGTTCGTGCATTGGATGAGTTCAACTATACTTCTTATTACAGAGAATATGTGTTTTCTTAATCACCTCTATGTTTGATAGATTTCTTAGATGCTGCAAGTTAATGGAACTATCCGTAAGGGGATGGCATGTTGAAAGTTGAAAATTAGTTTGATTCTTGTTAATCTTCCTATCCATACCAATTTCACCAAGACAGTTGTATTCTATATGTGTTCTAATTGCTTTTGATTTTTTAGTCTTCTCTTTATGATTCCCTGAGGCTGCCATAAATAATAGTATGATTAAACTTTTTAAATAGCCAGTCTGTCCAGGAAGTGTTATGATTCCATACCTTTTTGTGAAACATGTCAATAGAAAATTTAGAACTGAAGAAGAATTCTGCAGAGGCTGTAAGGTAGGGGTTATACATTGGTGGCACAAATGTAATATGATGCACAAAGTTGCTTGGGGACTGGAAGATATACTATTAGTTATATAGAGTTATGATTCCTATCTTTTAGTCTATACTCTATGGTTGGCATTTGAGCTATGTATTGAGCTGGTGAAAGCTTGAGCTTATCAAATGGAAAAAGTTACTCAAATTGTGATAGTTTCTGGAATGTTTGATGTGCTTTAGGCATGTTTGTATGAGGTGTTAATTTGGCATTGAGTATAAGAATCCGTAAGCACCTAGACTTTGGTGGCCATCCATCGACTAAACATGATAAAACAAGCTTCTTTTATGGGAGAGGCGAAAAGTTCAACATTGGACGACACTTCTGAAGAATGATATCAAACAATCTTCATGGTTAGTTATCTGTTGCATTGAGCTTGTATTGCACTTGCTGAACTATTTATCTAATATTCCTGAGGTGCAGTAAATTTTTTTTCCAAAGACCTTGATAACAAGATGATGCGACTTTTGTGCATGTTGGATGAATTTAAATGTAATTGGTAGATGTTTTTCTTTAGCTCCCCACAAGTTTGGTAGGTTCCTTGGAAGGATTTGAAGTCGGTGGAAGTTTAGAATCGTCACTATGTGATGTATCAGTACTGCAGCAAAACTCGAGTTATGATGAGTCACGAGTGCTACAGGGTTATCGTTTTGTCAACACCCTTCTGCATATTTGCTTTCTCTGTTGGCAGAAGCCTGAGGTGTGCATAATGGTATAAGTCTAAATCCCTTTAAAATGCATGCTCAACCGGATGTGAACCTAGATCACTCTGGTGCCATCTTAATATACCTGCCACTGCAAACAAAGTTCAGAAATTATGAAATTATGATGAGAGTTAAGGATTTGTTTTCATACCTCTAACATGTTATTTGGTCAAAGTTGAAAATTAGCGCTGGACAGTGGGATCCTCTTCCTATACATACCAAGTGTACTAAAACATAGGTTACATTCCTAAAATTAAATAAATAAATTGAGTTAGTATAAGATTTTATTTTTTTTAGCTTTATAGTAGACTATATTAATTTTAGTTGAATTAGCTGTCAGACTGTCAGAATCCTAGCTTGGTTGGAAACCTTTATCGTGTTGTGTAATGAAGTGGCTTGAGACAATGATGTGGATTAAAAGTTTCAATTTATTATCTTTTCCATCAATAGAATTTAGAAAATTGCCTTATTAGTCACCTTGTGGATTCAAAGTTCCTAATGGATACTAGAGTTATCTTGGGTTGAAGTTTTGGCTTCAATTCTTTATCTTTTTTGCTTTTGTCCTATGAAAATTATTATTGGAGCTATGGTATCCTTGATCTACTGGCTAATGGTTGAAGCTAATGTCAAATAAGACAGTGGCTATCATGGAGGAGAATCTGCTATAAGACCGCAATTCGGATATTTCCATTTGATAAGAATTATAAGAGCCATGTGTCAACTCAATGGCGAGAAGGAATCAAGGATTGTAATAGAACTGTTCTAGCAATGGCGATGGTATTGGAAATATCTTGAGAATGATCAGGGCAATGTTAATGGACCTCGCCCACAAACATGAAAACAATAACCACATCAATAAAAATTAGTATCACATCAAACAGACTTGTGATGAGATCAACATATGACTAACTAGTAGTACACTTAGGAAAGAACTCCGTAGACATGGGATATAATGAAAATCAATTCGGGAGAACAGAGATGGACATGATAATATGACACTGTGTAAATCAGGTTCAGATTTATGTTTTCTCAAACTAAAGATTATTCTGTTGAGGTGATTGTTAGAGAAGGGATCTGAGACATCCGACTATCCGAGTGGTCTACTGTTGAGAGGAAGACATTTTATTACTGTGAGAGGCCTTTTATGTGGACTGAAGAAGGTCCATGGGGAGGGGGCATTAAGCAGTGTTGTCAAGGGCCGTATCAGAGGTGTGTCTGAGGCACATGGTGTGCGGCACCAGCGCACCACATTTGCTGTGGGGTGCACCTTGTTAGGCACGTCACGGTTCAAAGACTCGGCCGAGTCGGAGACGAGTCGACCGAGTCGTATCCGTCTCGGCCCGCTCTGAGACGAGTCTGAGTCACGAGTCGGTCGACTCAACTCAGAGGAGACTGAGATGCTGATTTTGTGTATCATCGCAATTCAATGTGAAAATAATTACATTAGCATGTATTTATGAATGTAGTTTGTACAATTTACTATATTGTGCATGTATTTTAATATGCTTATACCGACGGCGCGTGTATTTATTCTTTTGTTTTATGTTTAGTGTGCTAGGTGATATATTTTGGACATGTGATACATGAATGTAAATGTTTACATTTTTTTTAGATTTGTTGTGATTTTTTCAGAATTTTTTGAGCTTCTATGTAGCGTTTTGCGCGTACCGCCTGATATCGAATCGAGTCGCCGAAACTGATCTGTCTCAGTGCCCGCCGAGTCGGCAGCCGAGACCGCGACTGTGACCATGAGGCACGTAGTTGCAGCTGATGCCTTGCATGTGTGTCGTCCAGGCGCAGGACAACCCTCATATATGAGTGGTTAACCATATAGAGTACTAAAGTATTTCGATGTTGTTTGGCGGGTCTGGGTCTGGTGCACAGACCCGAATCCGACCCGCCCCCAACCCCCCCCCCCCCAAAAAAAAAAGAAAAAGAAAAAGAAAGAAGAAATAAATTCAGAATAGTTACTGTAGCAAACCCGACTCAACACTATAGCAGGCCGACGCAGACCCAACCCTGTAGCAGACCCGTTACTGTAGCAAATAGACTTGTTAACCTTTTTATTGATTTTTAGGCTTATTTTAATTCAGAAAAAGTAGAAATAAACTCAGAAAATTTCAGAAAATCATAGAAAATCACAAACTAAATTTGAGACTGTAAAATTATTTCGGTGTAATATTACTTAGAATAACATAAAATTAAATATTCTTTATAATCATTATTTAATGATTGTTTATTAAAAATTGCCAATAAATTTTTAAATATCACGAAAAAATGTAAAATTCATAGTCCAGTAATATGTAAATATTGTAAATTAATTTATTAGTTTATGCATGTATTTTATCATGAAATTATATTTTTAAATAGTTGCTAATTTCAAAAAATTAAATTATTTGAAAATATTAACAACCAAAATTATAATAAATAGTAAAATTACATTCTCATTCAATTTATCACTGAATAAAGAAAATGTCAAGTCTCTAATTTATTCACGCAATATTTAGGCCGCGAATCCTACCCAGTGTCGGTTGCTGTTAGGGAAATTAGGTTCCGACGACATCAAGCAAGTGTACACGATTCCTTCTCCTTGATTTTCTTGTTAAATTTAATATTGTCCGTTAACTATTAATTTCTCTATTTTATCGTGTTCCTGATTATCGTTAACATCCTGTGATCACAATTACTAGTGGTACGCACTGCATTATTCCGAATGTACTGTTGATCACTGTATTGTTCATTTTTTCATTGATTCTTGATGTCATCATCGATTTCACCTCATGATCGTGTTACTTTATCTTACATATCATGTTTGCATCTCGTTCCTATACATGCATGCATCAAACTAAAATTGACATGATTTTTTTTTTCTGTGATAAATCCTAGCATGTAGACCTATTTTGATTGTGACTAATTGTATGACCTGGATTGTTCGAGGATAATTGAATTATGATAATTGGATGTAATGACTATCTTGATCGTTTAAGATTTTCAGGAATTATTATGATCCTGATACTACTGAAAATTAATCGAGAAATTTACCATTACATTCTGAGGAATTATTCGAGGATACTTATTAGATTATGGACACATGATCATGACCGATTTGCTTTGACCTTTGGATTACATGGCACTAGTATCACCTGCACTACTTTGCATGTATCTGGTATCACTTGCACAACTATATATTTGTTACTTGATATTGACACTGTCTACATTGTCCGTGATCTTGATACACATTGTTTTCACTATTTGACACCGAAATTCTCGATCATATTTGTATTATGTATACTGAGTCACACACTATTTTGCACTTGCATTGATTAATAAAATTAACCAAGCCAGGGTTACTGGGGGAGACTGTAGCAGAGAAAATCCAGGGAGGTGTGCTTGGAAGGGCGACTCCTCCGAGGGCCTTGCCACACGTGTTCTTGTTATTTATGCGCGCACTTGTTATTACATGTTACATGATACCTGTGTTCAATGAACTGTTTCTTCCTGCTATTAGGATCTACTAACACACTATTTATTTGATATGCAGTTGTCCTATGGGATGACACAGGATGATTGCATTAGTACAAGGTTAATAAAATGTTAGACATATGCACGTGCATCATATCCTGCATTGTAATTTAACTCGCCTCGTACTGATCCTTCACGTGATCTAGTACCTGACTTGTGTTCCCGTGATTCTGATACTTGAGACTCCTGTGACATGCATTATCTTGATTACATAATATTCCTGAACTGACCATGTGATTTTAACTTGTGATCTCGTGTTCTTATGATTTTGTAATCATGTTACAGGACAGTTACTCGTCTAGGACATCTCATGTTCATTATATACATGTCATACTATGCATGCACGGTCTCCTTGTACATGATCTATCGTCTCAATTATTCCTATTATTGTTATTACTTTCAATTCTTGATACTGCCAAACATATTGTTCTTATGTCCTACTTACTATTATTACATCTTCATATTCTTTCTTTTATCGTTCTTTTCGCTTCGTGTACTCTTGCTAGTCCGCTTCTGACAGATCTTTATTATTTTTCAGCATTTAGATGAGAAAGACGGTATAGAGAGCTGATCGTAGAACATATTATGATTTAGTTGTTATGCGGTGAGTTCAGTTTATTTCTTTCTTGGCTTGTCTTATTCAGATATGGTGGATGATATTGTTTATGATTCTGTGTTTCATATATGTCTTTTATTCCTGCGCTTGTTTGATATGCATATTTGTGTGCTATTCTGCTCGTTGTTAACAACCTAAGGTACTCATGGAAGAGATTTCACTCTTCGTGAGTATCTGCTTGCCATTGTCACGTACCCGTATTCCGTA
Source organism: Agave tequilana (assembly GCA_038442645.1). NCBI lineage: Eukaryota > Viridiplantae > Streptophyta > Magnoliopsida > Asparagales > Asparagaceae > Agave > Agave tequilana. The sequence continues at coordinate 113,307 of JAVJIF010015902.1, forward strand.
TTTTAAGAAGCGGGGCGTGAAAGTTTGTTTGCCCCTTCTATTTGATTGCAACAATCCCTAGATTATATTCCACTTGAATTTTAATACAACCGGAGCCATCTTGTTTTTCTCCCTTTTCTAGATTTTCATTTTGAATTTGAATTTTTTTTTAAACCCACCCCCACTCCACCACCACAGACCACACACAAATGAAGAAAAAGAAATTGTGAACTATCATAATGATACTAGACAGAAATTGCTTGTATTTGATGTTAGGCTCTATATGAATGCCTTTCATTGTCATTTTAAGTGATTTGCATTTATGTCCGTTAATGAATTATTTTATTAAAAATTACAAAAAAATTCAGCACATTTTGTTTTTTTGCTGTTCATGCTACCGGAGTTGCGCCTCAGGTGCAGGGTACCTTGATATGAATTGTTGGCCACAACTTGAGATTTCAGGTAAGTGAATATTTGACAGAAGTCATGAAGTTGATGGGCTAAAGATTTTCAGGAGTATAAACACTGTTTATCTTTTAGCATGTTTTTGCAATCCAATGAGAATTCAACATTTGGTATATATAAAGAAACGTCGAATGCTTGTTACTTCTAAGCGTGTGATCAACAAAGGCTATATTTTTCTCAAGATGCACGAACAATATCTACATTTTGATCGTGCTAAATATTGATGTATAGTTTAGTTTTTTGACTTGAGGATTTTACTAGTCAGGTGAGAGCATGACAAACCAGGGACAAGTTCTGTCCTAGAAGAGGGGACTGATGTAGGCAGTCTATTAGGTATAGGGTTAGATTTTCTATAATATTTTAGTTGGTTTAGAATGTTATATTCTTTCTTTATTAGTTTTTATGAAGGCTTTATCCACTGATTTTATTTGTTTAGTAGATTGGAGAATCCTTTTTATCTATATAAAGTTGCCGAAGGCTGTCATTTGGGAATAAACTGTATTTTATTTCTTTAATGACAATTCATCATTTTGCTTCATTATTATTTCATTGTGGATTCAGTGTTCTTAATCGATTCTAGGATAATCTCTGGTTGAAGTTAATGTTTTAATTCTTCATCTGCTTTGGTTTTTGCTGCAAAACCAAGCTGTCTAACTTACAGAACTATGTAATGATTCCATGTCTATTTGATAAGGGTATCATGTTGTGTTTTTAGAGGTGAAGAAAGGTTTCATATACAAAGTTGAAGTTGGGAGTATCATTTGTGGCGAAAAGGTTAGGTAATTATCTCAAAAAGTCGCCTCTTGATGTCAGAAGAAACTATATACTGGATAAAATCTTCTCTGAAAAGTGGATTGAAGATTAGATCAAATGGTTCTATTAAATGCAAATTCCTTAGCTTAGTCAATTACAGTTTTTGATGTCCAGTGATAGCTTTAAGTGATCTGGTGGGGGTTGGTAGCTGTCTCAATTTCATGCTATTTTTTTTTGTGTGGTAATTAGTAGAGAGAGAGAGAATGATTGAAGCTATTCAGGGTTATGATCCCTTTGGGCTTTTACCTATTAGTTGGTTAAGGTGCTTTCTGGTATGATCAATGTTATTTTTTCTCGAGAACCTTTCACCTCTTGATATCTCTAGTGTGGGTGGAACTTGGAAGTGATACCTCAGCCTTTCTCAGCAAGTCTTTGGTCCTCCATTTCAGTTGGTTGCATATGCAGAAGATGCATCATGCACCATTTACTATGGTATTTTATGTGAAATGGAGATAGTTGCTTTTGCTCAAGTTTGTTCTTGTTTCTTTTCACATTTAGTTAACCCACAATCTTTAGTGAGCTCTAGTTAGAGCACCAAGCTTGTACATGTGGGAAGTAATGTGATGACATGAGATGAATATTTTGTGAGTTCAAGTTTAGAAGTTCTCGGGACATGTAGTATACTGGCTGACGTTAGAGGTGTTCATTGGGTTAGCTGGCTAGGGTCACTTTTGGGTTGGGCCATTCTCATGTCAACTTGCTTATATCTTAGTGTACGCAAACTGTTTCATAATGGGAAAATTTTTCTAACTTTTACCCATCCTGCTTTTATTCAGGCTAACCAGACCCGACTTCTGTATCCTGTTTATTTCTGGGTCAAAATCTATACAGTTTCAACTTAAAGAAGAAGTTGCATTCTCTAGTATTTGAACTCTGACCAAATTCTTATTGGGCAGACCCACTAACCATTGTACCACTGCAGTTTTTATTTCTTTTACTTTTTTTGGTGAGGAGTGCTCATGCTCATGTGCCTGTGACTGCTGTATTAAGTTTACTACTTACTGGTTGTAGACAAGTTTATTTTTCTCTCGAGAAAAAAAGCAACATCTATGAGTTGAACCTGTACCAGTCACATAAAATGCCATTGAGCTAACCACAGCGCTCATTGTTGCATTGTGAACATTGTTTCATCTTATGTGTGTGTAAGCTTGTGGGGTCATATTGGGTCAAAACGGGTAAAGTGGTCATGCCCGCTTCTGTGTTATACATAATGAAATACGAGTCCATGTCCTGCGCAGGAAAAAGCATGAGCTGCTTTACTTTTAAACTACCATATATCTTTGCATCTGTGCGATAATTATCCGAACATGTAACTCAGACTGAAAAGAATTGTTTAGCTAAGTTACTAGGCTTGCAAATGGAATGAATTGTTCCCCACCTTAAACTAATCTTGATGTGTTGTTAAGCCAAATAGCATGGATTCCTGGTTCAGATTAGGATGCTAAAACTAGTTAGCTCCTGTTTCATAGCTTTCTGATTGGGACAAAAACATGGACTTCAAATCTGAGGGTCTTGGATGCTTTTGGGAAATAACTCATAAGATAAACAGAGACATTCTCGGTATACTACTACTACAACAAAAACAAAACAAAAACAAAGTGATGGGAACCAAAAGAAGCACAAGAGGAAGAGAAAGAAGAGGGGAAAAATAAATAAGAAAAGATAAAATAAACTTGGCCTCACACCAGAATGCAAATGAATGGACCCATATTGTTGAGACAAGAAAAGTCTCCATTGCAAAGAACATGAAATAAAAAGAACCAGCTCAAGAGCCAAGAAAGATTGACCTAAAGCCTAAGAGAATAAAAATTTGATTCCTAAATAACTAACTAAACTTACCATAGCTTATGCTTAATCAAATTAAATCTTCTACATTACTGCAAAACCACATTATTTACAATATTCACAATTGCTGTAGGGATACAATTGCTGCAGTACACCTAGATTGTTAACGGAGTGCTCAAGTGGGAGTTCAATATCATGGGAATCATCAAACTTGTAGTTGGTGACGTTAGATTATGGCGGCTTCTATTTCAGACAAGGTTCAAAATCTCATAATCGGTAATCGTAATCGGCTAACAGTTTTTAGTATCGGAGTCGATCGATTCGTCACAGTGATATCAGGATCGGTAAAAAAAATTTAAAAAATAAAATCTATAGAAAACATATTGATAGGTAGAAACATTTTGACATTTTTTTAGAATAATTGATGAAATTTGAAGCACATTTGAAAATCATTACAATATAAAGCATTCGGTGCAAATACATTCAATATATTTTAATAGAATACGATATAGATAGTCTATCTACATGAATATTCAAAACTAAAAATCAAGAAGATTGTATTTATGAACCTTTTTCTCACAAATTATATTCATGGAAATGATTCTGTACCAAAATTTTGAACCTTTTTCTGACAAATCCCCATTTTTTGACAATTAATCTAAAAAGTTAATTAGATTGTAGTTAATTATACTCATGGCAACCATTGTAACCATTTTCTAACATTTCCTAAAATTTATTAGTTAATTATATTCATGGAAATAACAAAATTTTGAACCTTTTCTTCTAACAAATTTCCATTTTTGACAATTAATCTAACAAATTAGAAAACAATTTTAACATTTTCTTGACAAATTCATTTTCTAAATTTTTTTAACATTTTTTTGATAGTTTCGATTGTGGTTCAGCTTCAGTTTATTTAGTGTTAAATTCAATTTTTTATATGTGTGCGTTTTATTATGATATACATATTTGTTTGTAATGTGTAGATAGCTTAAAAGTTGTTGAGAAATAAGAGATAGTGTGCGCAATTTAATTGTCTTAAAGGAGTTAAATAGAAAGTTGTAAATTTATAAGTCTAGTGTATTTTAATGGGTTTCAGGTTTGAATCATTTAATTTAGAACTATTGTTATTCAATTAGTTATTTGGGTTTTGGGTTATATACCCAAACCCATTGAGCTTGAGATTGAAGTATCATTTAATTTTAAGTTAATTGGGGGTTTCAAGTTTAATTGGGTTTGGGTTTTCAACCCAAACCTGAAAACCCAACCCGGGCTAATCAACCCTAGCCAAGAGTTCATGATCATTTCACGCTGTCACCATTGATCTCTCCCCCTCCCCCCGATCCCCCCCCCCCCCCCCCCCCCCCCCCCCCCAAAAAAAAAAAAAAAAAAAAAAAAAAAAAAGAAAATCTTAGGCATCTCTCTCCCACCTCTTGGCTATCCGAGTCGTCTGGAATCAGATAGAATCACTGATATTGGTGAGTCAATATTGGCCGATTCTGGCCAATTTTGTTTTTTTTTTCGAGCTGATTCTAGGCCACTCAAGCAAAGTCGATTTCTGCAGCTTGATTTTCATCTTGGATCTGGCCGATTCCGAAACGAATTAGCCGATTCCTCATTCATGATTTTAGATTAGCTTAAGTTAAAATTGGCCTGCATCAAGTACTCCCTTTTAAGATTCAACACCCTCATCAAAAAGACATAAAAGGGGTCATAATCTTCTGTCATAATCTTCAAACACAAATTTTTTCATATTTAATGACATCACCTGGATCACCTATTGGACTGTCCCATCTTCCATTTGGCAAATAGCAACTTAAACTTTGTTTCTAGGGTATAATAAAGCACTACCCATAATTTCAATATCGGTGAATTCTGTTTCATGTCGAAATATCATATTCGGTTTTGACGTACTCAATACGATATTGATTCTGTAGTTAGGCCCAGCCCTGGTTCCAAAACCAGCGATTCCCGGTTCCGCCAACGATGGAACCGGAACCGGACCCTTAGGGTCCGATTCCGGTTTCGGTTCCGAAACCGCTCCGGTTCATTCTGGAACGGGATGTAGACGGTTCCGGAACCGATTTGGTTCTGAAACTTTTTTTCTTGAAATAGGAATTAATTTTATTATTAATTAATTTTAAGACATAACAAAAAATAAAAAAATATAATAAACGGGCTTGAACTTAATTTTTAACATAATTAAGTTGCCTTATCCTCTTTGGGTTTAGAGGAATCAAAATCCACACAGTTCCCTTACCTTAGTCCTCGTACTTTACCTCAATTGCTTCGTTCTGTTCCGATGGTCATCAATTTCATAAAGTCTTCTTTTGTTCTCGCACGATTTCTTGTTGTCTTAATGATGCTTTTGTCTAATCATCAAGACTTGCTTGGGCTTCCACTGAGTCGGGGAATATACTCCGAACGGGTTTGATCCAAGATACTCCCCCCCGCACTGAATACTTGCTCCACAACTATCGTTGACACCAACGTTGCTAAATTTGTTTAGCGATAATTGACATGATTGGAAATTGTGTTGAATGCTCCTTCCATCATTTCAGAATTGGAAACTTTGTATCTTAAAAATCTTCACCAAACTCAAAAGAAGTATTAGGTAACTATCAAGCTCGATGTTCGAGCTTGATGAAGATCCCGAGATTTTTTGGCTCTTTGCACAATAGTAGTTATTGCCCTCTATTAAGTTTAGAGGTATCCTTAACTTTACTACTATATAAAGCGTAAATTACTTTTTTTTATTTACTAAATAAATCATAAACATTTTCATCCACTTGAATTTTGTCATAATAAGCCGTCAAATAGTCATGCAATTTATCTACTTTACAACCGTGGATCGAAAACACATGCAACTAAATAATAGATGGAATTATTAGAAAATTTCTAACCATTTATTTTTTATTGCTTGAATACGAGAAAATAAATTCAAATAATTTTCATGTTCTTCTAGCGCACCACAAATATTTATACACTCAATTAAAATAAATGTGTTGTAGGATAATAAACACCAGATAAAGTGTAAGTAGCTTCCATTAAAAACTTTAAAGTATCCAAAATACTTTTGCATGCATCTCATTCCGTTGGATATAAATTAATATCATTAATATTATTAGCAATAAAATCACATAATAATTCTTTATAAGCATTACTATCATTAAGTAATTCATAAGTTGAATTCCAGCGGTTGGAACATGACTGGAAATCGTTTTGGTCTCATACCTTCTTATTTACAATATTTTTCTCATTCTTTCATTACTCGTGGATGTGTCCATAAATAGTGAAGTGCGTGTCTAATATGTTTAATATAATCTTTCAATTGTTTTAAGCCATCTTGCATACATAAATTTAAAACATGACAAGCACATCTTTGATGAAAAATTTACCCCCAAATGTAGTTTTCAAACTTTTTCTAGTTCAGGTATAGATGCAGTATTAGCAGATGTATTATCAAAATCAATTGCAAAATCTTATTAATCAAACCATATTCTTCTAAACTATTTTAATCGTTTTATAAATATTATGAGCAGTAGTCGTTCATCAAAACTCTGAAAGTAATTACTCTTTTTTGTAAATTTCATTCACAATTAATCCAATGACAAGTGACTCCCATATAAGAATGTTGTGCCAGTGATCACTCCCTATATCGCTACATATTGATACACACCCATCGAATGTGATAAAAGAATCATGTACTCATTTTTATAAAGCTTATGTAATGTGCGTGTGAGAGTGGTTCTAAGCGCTCTATTTGCTTGAGAATTAATGCATTTTTACAGTAGTTTATAAACCTAATTTTCTCCGAAACTAAAAGACAGCGTTCAACGACAACCATTCGTGTTAATTCATTTCTATTTTTAACATGAGAAAAATGAAAAATTGAGGTAGTGGTAGCGTATCTTGATATTTGAGATTGCGTTTTTGTGAGACAGGCTTCACAAGGACGCCCTCTCTAGAAGTGTTCCATAGCCACTGGAAGTGGGCCACTTATAAGTTTTTTAATAATGTTTGCAACTTACACTAACGACCGTGTCCGACTCATTCTTGATTTTCGTAAAATGATGCACGAAAAGATCGGACTTTAATTTTTGACTAGCGGCAGCAGTATCTCTTCTCGCCTCTATCACCTGCTTGAGTTTCAGATCTTTGGGTTGAATATTGACTTGCGCTTTTTCTTCGAGATGTATTTCCAATTCATCTGTGTCGAAACCGTATTCATCTCGGACGAATATAAAAACTGAAAATATCATTTCCAGCGGGTTGACTTTCACCAACTTTGTTCTTTCCTTTTGTCGACGGACTTCCACTTGCCATGGAAAGTATGAAAATCGGAGAAGATTATTGGGAGAGATTTTGATGAGATACTATTGAAGAGAGATTTTGTAGAGAGATTATGGAGAGAGATTTTCTAGGGATTAATGAGGACTTGTAGAGTAAGAGCCTTGAGGAGTGATTTGTAGAGAATTATAGAGAGAGATTGTAGAGAAAAATATTGTAGAAGTTTGGACTTTGTTGTGAAGGAGAATAAGAGAAAGAGACTTTATATATTTCAAATAATTAAAAAAATGTGCCCTGCCCAACGGTCGAAAATTGACCGTTGGTGCTTGAAAATTGGAGCCAACGTTCATTTGAACGTTGGCTCCAGGCAAGGGGGCCGCGGCCCGCCACCTCCCCCCAACAGTCCAATTTTTGGACCGAACAGCCGGAGGGCCAAGCTGGCCAGGCGGGAATGGGCCCATATTTAAAAATTTTTTTTCCCATAAGCCAAATGGGCCCATATTATATGGGCCCGGAGGGAAGAACCATTTAAAAAAAAGACCCATCCTATTAGCTTAGCTGGCCATCGGGGCCATGGTAAACTGGAACCGGCCCAATCCAGGGCCGGTTCCAGTTCGGTTTGGAACCGGAAAATCGGCCATTCGGTCTGGTTCCAGTTCCCATGGGCCGGTTCCCCGGTTCGAACCGAACCGGGGTCGGGTCTATTTATAGTATGTGTCGATATCGAGGCTGATATTGCTAATATGTCGATATTGATTATATTAATATAAAATACATGGTTAATAACCGATATTGGTACATCTTAAACCACGAGCACTACTGTACACACATGTATATGTATATGTGACGTGCGTGCGTGCGTGCATGCATACATGCATGCGTACATATACACGCACCCACATGGCTCCTTTGGAAAATATGCAAATTCTTCCATATAAATACAATGATGGGAATGTCAAAGGGAACTGATCACTTCGTTCAAGTAAGTGCACCATTTTATAGTGCCTAAAGATGAAAGAAAGTGATTTAAAGTTTTTTCCCTATGCATCAAATAGGCCAAACAACAGCTGAAATAACAAGTTATATGTTTTACAATCTAGGATATTTTTAACCCAACAAAATTTTGTATCTGAGGGTTTTATTGTGTTTAGATCGTGGACCAAGGTTTGGATTTTCAATTTTTAACAGCCTAACCATAGATCTAGCAATTAGCTATGTTCAACATTAGTTTTGTGTTTATTTGATGTAAGGCAAGAATAGTAACATTGTCTAAATTTTGATTTTTGAGTACTCAAAATGATTAAATCAACTTTATTGTAGCTCAAATAGGAATGATTTGCATTCAAATTCTTTTGAATTAGCCAAGTCCCTATGTCTTTCTTGACTATTTTGGGATTTGAAAGTTAATCCTTCCCATTCATATTCAATGCTATGTTATTAAAATGGAAAATTGTTATGACAAATCAGCCCCATTGGGACGACAAACCATTAATGATACAAATATAGCCAAGTCTTCATCTATCTCAAAAGCTTAAGTTGATAGCTAGCTAAAAGACTCAAATTTCAATTTATGTCCTTACAAACTCATTATTCAATGTGAGACTATTCAACATATGATTCAACAAATCCATTATTAAAAGTTTTGTCTGCATTTAGAATATTGAAAAGTATAAAGTCATTGAATTTGAGTGTTTTTGCTTATGCATTAAGTACAAAATAAATGGCCATAATAGTATGTTGCTTATATCTATGCATTGGTCAAACAAACTCTTCAACTAACATTTGATTATGATCTAAACACCTTAAAACTGTTACTAATTTTCATGTGCATTTACGTTTAATGGTTTTGAGATGTACACTTGAAAACCCTTATGAAATGACGTTTGTTAGGTTTCAACATTGTATTTCATAATACTAAACAATTTGCTAATTTTTGATCGTCATTTTGTGCCTACATGATACATGGGAACAATTATAACTTGATTTTTGTTTTTTTGACACTTAAATGTAGATCACTTGGACAACTGAAGCTTTAATTATGTTTTCTTCTGACGGAATTTGATTGGAAATTGTTTAGTATTATGATTTAATTTGTTATCTTATCTAATCGAATCGCTGATAAAATATTAAAGGGATAATTGCTCGAAACCCCCAACATTTTCATGATTTTTCACTATCCCACAACATTTTTTCCGTCTCACTTAACCCTGTCGTCATGAATTCAACCCTCTATTAGATTCGCTTTGTGTACTGATCATTTTAACCTTAAGTCATACAAGGGTATTCAACAGGTTGCAAGATCTTATTTTGTCTTGGCTTAGATGTGAGAATGGGCGAGGTGGGAATTGTGGTCATTGACAGAGAGGCGGCAAGCAGCGTTGATGCCAGAGTGGCGCAAGTGACGCTTGAGAGGTGGCAGTGAAACAAGGGTTTGGGGTGGTTGAGTTTATGGCTGCGAATGAGGTGGTTAGCTAGGGATCATGATTATTGTTGTTTGGTTTTGTTGGAGTTTTGTGCTTGGAGAACCAATGAAGGAGGTTGGAGAGAGAATTTGGAGGTCTCTTGATTATGTTTGGGTTTGTTGAAGTCGTCGTCTCTCTTGAATTTTGATGAGATTCCTCTTTCTTTCCCATTTCATCTCGCTTAGATTTTGATTTTGATTTTGATTTCGAATTCTTTGTGAATTCTAAGAGTTGAGAAGAACGAAGAGAGAATTTGAAAGATTGAGATTGGGAATTTGAAAGAGGAAGAAGAAAGAATAACGAGAAAGTAGCAGTGAGAGAGGGGGTCGAAGTGGCTGAGAAGGGTTTTCTTCTAGTTGCAAAGGTTAGTGGAGGGATGGGCTAGGGTGGAGATCATGATTGCACTTATGAGTTGGGTTACTTCATACCAACTCAAGAAAAGGGTAAAATATCAATAGATAAAAGTAAACAAAAAGTAAACGAAAGCACTCTAACTGAGTTGGTGAGTTCACGACAGAGAGAGGTTAAGTGAGATGAAAAAAACATTTAAGGGGACAGTGTGAAAATCTTGGAAACATTGTGGGGGTTTCAAGCAATTATACTAATATTAAATTAAAATTTCTATCTAAAAAGCACGAACATTTCAAACGTGAAGCCTTGTCTTGTCGGACACGCGTGTCACACGCATGGACAACGATGCTTCATTTTCAATGTACTTTTTAGAATTTGTTTTGTGTTAGTGGTGTCTGTGCGTATTGTACTCGTGTCTGTGTCCGTGCAACATAGTCTACTCCCTGCATGATCTAGTATTGCAGTTATCATTATCTTTTTCTTCTTCTTTTATTTACTATACTTGCTTTCATTCTTAAGAAACTAGAAGAAGTGTTTTCAATGTGTTATTATTCGCTTCTTTATCTTTTTTTTCCTTTCTTCCTTTCTTTTTAGTTATTAGATACCTTTGTATGTAAACTTTGTAAAAAAAAAAGAGGAAAAGGAATTAAAAAAAACAAGAAGAAGAAATAGAGAAAAAAAAGAAGAGAAGGAATAACACAGCTGAGACTTTGAGTTTTCTTTTCATCTTTCCTCTATCTATCATTCTATTTTCTTAATTTCAATCCTATGAACAGATTTTAGCGGAAGGTTTATTTATGTAAAAAAAAATTAAAATTCATTTTCTTGATTTGTTTTTTGAAAACGATATCTACTTTAGTTGTGGTCCTATGGGGACTTGAATTGCTGATCCTTCCATCATGTTTTAGTCACTAAAAATTATTTTTTTTCTGAATTTGTAAGATGAGGTTTATTATGAGATTTTTATTCTTGTAATATTGGATCTTCGTTTGGGTAGATTAGAAAAGTTGCAATTGTCAATTATTAGTTAATTTTCCCCCCTAATTGGTTTGTCTCTCTTTTTTTGAATTTTTGCATCCAAGGTACTATGTTTTCCCCCACCCATTGAAAATTTGTGGCTCTGTCATGTACATATGCATGCTACCAGGAAATGCATGTGCCTTGAACGTGATAAACACTATTAGTACTTGTACTTTTTATTGGACTTATATATACACGTCTGGAAGTTATGAAATATTCACAATTCCTTCTTTTTTTTAATTATAATGTAATTAAGAACATGTTTTACAAGTTTATTTTAAAAGCATAGACTAAGATCTTATAAGGTTTTGATTCATTAACCTTATGCTTTAACTGTTTCTAGTTATGAGTTAGCAAATCTATC